>BCLF01000155.1:193214-210466 GCA_001602275.1 Zoysia japonica | reverse complement strand
AAAAAAAAAAAAAGATGCATGCATGCTATGGATTTGAGTTTAAGGATACTGTCCACTGCGCAACCTGACCATTGAAAATTAGTTTGGAAAGCCTATACAAGTATAGATCTCCAGCAGATGCAAATACAGATTGAAGGAGACGCGGGGCCATCACCTGACGGGAAAAGAATAAAGTGTGGTTGTAACTTGGTTGGAGAAGAATTGAAATGAAACTAAAAAATTCCAGATAATGTACCCCTAATGATTCGCTAATAAGGAGATTGTGTGCTAGAATCATCATCCTTCTAAATGCAAACTGTATATAAGTCTTAGCGCAGAGCGCTTACCATAAACCAAGGTGTATCCAGGTGGAGCAGAGCCAGGATCTTGTAAAGAGCAACAAAGATGAAGGGATGGAGGTAGCTTCGGAGACCCCGCTGCCACTCCCACGTAAGGTGGCCGTACCCGAAGGCGACGCGGTGCGCGACCTCGAGGCACTGCCAGTGCTCGTCGGGGTTGAAGTAGGTGCGGACCAGCAGCGCGTTCGCCGCGCGGAACGCCACCGCGAGCGTCAGCACCCTCCGATCCGATCCCAGCGCCGTCCACGACGGGCTCCGCCTCGCCTTGTTCTCCGGCGAAGGGGACGGATCAGGGTCGGCTCCGGCGGACGAGGGCGGCGAACCAGCGGTTTGGGGTCGCCGGCGGTGGCTCATGACGGCGGAGCTGGTGCCGAGTCGCGCCTTGGTGCTCCTTCCCGGCGACGTGCGCTGCCGCCTTGCTCCCAGTCGCGCCGGCCTGCTCCGAGCCCCGCCGCTGTGCGCCGCCCTTCCTGGCCCCGCCGCTGCACAAGGCACCGCGCTTCACAGTTCACATGGCCGACCACGCAGGCGCTGGGCCACCCCGCCGGCCCATCTCGTGGTCGCTGGGAGAGAGAGGGCGTGTGACTCGAGAGACACAGGAGTGAGACTGGGATTTCATCGGGAGGAAGAGGAATACAGTTTGCTGGACCGGGCCTTTTTTGTCTCTGGATTGGGCTTTTCGATGCAGTGGAAACCACTAGCGATTTGTTTGGTCTCTGAGGGATGGACTGGAGCTGCTGTAGAATTTGCTGCCTTGGATAGATGCCATCTGGTGCTGTTATTCAGCCCAAATCCGGGGCGGCAGGATCCCAGCCCGCGCCTGCCACCGGAGCTGCGGGCCCTGCAGAAAATCCGCTTTAGGAGTTGACATGTGACCTGCAGTGCACATGGCCATCGGTTGGACTTGGATCCCAGATGATGCAAGTCGTCTGAACGTGTTGAGGAATGAACAGCTCCTACTGCTCTGCTGCACGAGCACTTCTCGGTGAGGTCTGTCCGTGTCCTATGCTGGTTTCTCTCACCTTGGTCACGTCGCACTCACATGCCGCGTGAGAGGGAAGATCAGATCTCAAAATGCCGTCGGTGCAGAGGTTGGGTTGTCGTCTCGCCCGCCGGCGGTGACCGTGAACCATCGGCGGTGGATGCAGCGGCAGCGCGGTGCACGCTTGTTTTCTTGTGAGTCATTTATTTATCCCTTTATTATGCTTCCTGCTGACTTTTGTGAAGCCGTGACCGCCGTTACTATCCGATCCAGCATCACCTCTCCTCCTTCCGCCTTCACATCCCTCTTCTCTCTCTCTCTCTCTCATTAACATCCTCCATTCCACGCTGCATTCAAATCCCTCTCTCTCTCTCTCTCAAACAAACAAAAACACTCTTCTCGCACGAGAGAGAGAGAGAGAGAGAGAGAGAGAGAAAGACTCCTTCAATCTTCATTAGCGAGCGAGCCAGAGATATGAAATACTAGGAGATAAAGAACGGAGCTCCATGAGGAAAGAAGAGGAGGAAGAAGAAGCAACCGTCGGAATTGACAAGGTACTGCTCCTATCCTCCTCCTCCTCCTCTCCCCTGTATGTGTTTGGATTGGATGGCTGTGCGAGTGCTCCCTCATTCCTGCTTCCGTTATTTTCTTTTGAATTTCCTCGTCCCTTCACCTCTATTAAGTTAGCTGCCTGGAAGTATTATGCCTGCTGAAAGTGAAACAGAGTCACGCATCCAGCAGTAACACAGTAATCCAGCCATTTGATGCTTTGTTGGAGTGAAGTGATAATGTTCAATTTGGGATGAAACTCTGGTGTAGTACTTGAGACAAGCTCTGCATTGCCTCCGTCCGTGCTTGCTCCTCCCTCCCTGCAGCTCCCGATCCGATCTGGTTGTTGAGGCTTACCCATCACAGGTACCCACTTTTCCTGTTTTTGTTTCTCTCTGACTCTGACAGAATGATGCTCGTCTGCCTTGGCCTCTTCCCCGGCTGCCGCATCATTCTTCCCTCTCTGCAGCTCTGAGCCTTTTTTTTACTACTCCTACTCCATATAAACCTAGAGCCTGATTCTTCTTCCCATGATGTTTTCTTCAATCGAGAAAAGAAAAGATGATGATTTAGGTCTCCAATGCGATCACAGACTCGCAGGCGGGTGCATTTTCTTCCACTCCACACCACACGCATTGTTCCCTCTCGATCGGTGGCTTCTCTGTTACTATCACCGATGTCCTTCGGATGGCAGCTAAGCAAAATCTTCTATCTACGGAGATAAAAGTCGCTGAGGGAAAATGCGAATTAATTAACGTTTGTTCGGCAAAGGCCATGCTCCGTACGGCACAGAATTAGGATGTGTTCAGTACTCTCCCTAGTCTAGCAGTGCCTGTTATTTCACACCAAATTATGCAGGTTGTTGGAAATTTTGGGTGCTGGTACTAGTGTCAGGGAGGGACATGTCCTGAGCTGAACTATAATACTCCTCCATGTCGTCGTGGCTCGTCTTCAATTCTGTTGTTGATTTGAGATTACGTTACATGTCCCTTTTTCTGCAACGAATAGTAGCTAGCTTTGCTGTACGGATGTCCATTGGTTTGGAAAACGAAAACGTACCAGATGCTGGCGCTAGACTAGTGCGTAGGAGGAGTACCGACAATTCTTTTCATTCTTAGCTCACCTAACATACCGTGATTAACCGTCACGGCCACAGATAATATCAGTCAATTAATTACACTAACCCAACAACGTATTTTAAGGTCTGTATGTGCTAGCAGATGACAAATCTTATGTCTAAATAGACGATAATTATTCTAACCGTTCTACGATTCTCTCAATGTGTGTGTGTCACATCACCAAAGAAAGGAAATATTTTAAAATGCACAAGCAGCGAGCGATCAAGGAAGGCACTTCCGAGATGATAGAATTTTTTAAGCCCTGGCTAGGCCGCAGCGGTAGTTGCAGGTGGCACATCCATAGGCGTGTTATTTGGTGTTGAGATGTAACTGTCGGAGTAAACAAGATTTTGAAAGCCGGAGAATTTGCTCCCAGCAAGAAATCTCCGTCTTGTCCTTGACCGACAGAATCCAATGGCTGGAGTTGAGTTTATAGTATATAATTATGTGATTATTCATCGCACCAATTATTGCAGAGTCGTAATGCTCTATTTTGCTCTTCTTCTTTTTTCGGGGTGTTGCTTGAAAACACAAGTCGCTACTAATCTGTGCGCATCATTCATAACTTGCTGACTAGTATGAACAGCCAACCATACTCTTGCATTGCACAGGAATGGCTCTCAGAAGTCTGATCCTACCTAAAAAATCTCTCTCTGGTTACAGCAAGATCTTCCATCCGACATCGCACTTAGAGCACCATACCTAATTACAGATAATCTCGTTTTGCCTACTTCTTCTTTCCTACTAATGTATAGTGCTGTAAGTTGAGATGTCGCCTATCTTGCAAGGTGGTTGCATTGAGTGTGCTAATATTATAACGATGGATGTCATCTTAATTTTTCTGATAGAAAAGGGAGAGCATAGATATCTGAAACAATTTTTGTTAGCTTCTTCCATAACATTCCAACTTCTGCATTGTTTTTAAGCAGCCCACATTGTCTTCCGGACTTGGAATTCCAGCTCCCCCCACCTTTTATCTTCGCTGCATCTTTGGTTCAAGGTTCACTTGTTTAGTCAGACCAGGATACTGTCTGAAGTTTATTCAAATTATTAGGTCTTTTCTTGTACTTAAAGCTGTTGGTGGTGTTTCTGCTATCAGTCTGCACCTTTCAAAACAGGTCATGTTGGATCGATTGTATACGGATGTTATTGATTAATTTGGTTAGAATTTCGGTAGTCAGTTCGAAGACAACATTCTGCTCCATTGCACCCGTAGTTGTCTTGAATCCCAATTTAGTAGGACTTCTTGTTTGTTAACGTAGAGTACTTTGTGGGGTTTGTGGTAATGTATTACTTTATCACAAGTAGTAATAACCTCCATGAAATTATCGGAAATTTAATTAGAGCGGCGTAGTTTGATGCAGTCAGTCAACCATGAATTGTTCGTGGTGCTCTCCATGTATCTGGCTGGATGATGCTTCCTTTCCTTTTTTTTGGTCAACTAGCATTGTTTCAAACATGCCAATCCTTTTTTTTTCTTTTTTTGCATCATCATTTCTCAGATCTTGCACCGGAAGGGACGTATTTGATGTTTTCCCCGATCTCCATTCTCTATTTGTGCACTAGATGATGGATCTCCGCATGAAACTTCTCCTAGCCTTCCTCAGCTGTGTTCTTCTGGTGCAAGCAGCATTATGTGGTAAGCTAGCTCGGCATTCTCATGAACATGCTTCTGTTTTTTGCATAATCTGTGCGCACATGCTTGCAAAGTAAACTGAACATGGAATTACTGGTTAATTAAATGAGACAATATCTGATATGCTACTCGTTGTACAGAAGGCACCACAGCAGAAGCTGAAACAGCAAACTGGACATGTGTATGCGCAGTGCATCCACTTGGGGAATTGAACTCCAACAGCAGTACATTGTCCAATTGCTCTTCGTCCTGCCACTGCCAAAAAGGTAAAAGGGTTGTTGAACTTGCAGCTTCTAAACGTTTCAATACTATATCATTACACCGTAATGGTATCTGAATTGAGTATTGCAACAGATGAAAATAGTGGTATAGGGTCATGGAACTGCACATGCGCCTCCGACAGGAACCTTCGGAAGGAAGAGCACGCTGTGCTACGAGACAGGGGTTGCTTCACTTCATGTAACTGCACATCAGGTATGCGACGTTACTCTGTTTACTGATTCAGATTTATAAATTTTATCATGGACTGGATTGTGCAGGTGAACTTGGGGTTGACTGAACTATGTCTGCTCGATATCTTCAGGAAGTTCTGAGGAAGGGAAGAAGCATGTCTTCAACAAAACATTCATAGTTACCCTCCTAGTATGTGGGGTTCTCACCACTGCTGCTTTCCTTGTCACCACTGTGTACTACTTTCGACGCAAGGACGCCCTCTCTCCACGTTCTCAGCTATACTCCTTCGACAAATACACTAGCTGGAGCAGCAGATCAAACCTTGTCAGCCATCGATCCTCTCCTCTTCCCCAGTTAAAACCAAAGCCGAGGCTCAGTGTTCTAAAAGGCAAGCATGCGTGTTTCCCCTCTTCTGGAATTTGGACGCTGTCCATAACTGAATTGCCAGTAGACCGCCCTGTTTTTTTTTTAAATAAAAAAAACAAAAATAGAGCACTGACAGTGATTCATGTTTGAAATTCGGGTGCAGAGTTTCTGTGTGGATGTCCTCTCTTTTACAGCGGTGACAGTGGCGCATTACCTGGTGTAATCATCCGGTTTTCGTATACGGAGTTGGAACGGGCAACCGGGAAATTCTCAGATGAGCATCTGATAGGAGTCGGTGCATCCAGCAAGGTGTACCGAGGCCAGCTTGCAGATGGCAAAGTTGTCGCCGTGAAGAAGCTTAGGCCTCTGGGAGGTGCAGACGAAGACTATGAGTTTCTGTCCGAGGTACAGCGTGCTGCATACCTCCTCCTCCATTTCTCTTAGCCTGTGTGATGTGCAGTGGCGGAGCTAGACATGATATTAAGAGGGGGCCAATCACTAATTAAATTAATTTTTCTCAAATTCTCAATAAGATAGAAAAAGAATTTTTCTCAATTTCTCACTGGAGTTTATATTAATCTTTCAAATGATCACCTAGTGGCCCTCACAGGGCTCCGCCAGGGGTGATGTGTGATGCGATGGTTAAGGTTAACAGACGCAATTCTCAATGTCACCCAGATCGAGCTGCTGTCGAGGCTGAACCACTGCCATGTGGTGCCACTGCTGGGGTACTGCTCGGAGAGCCAGGGCCGGCAGCTGGAGAGGCTGCTGGTGTTCGAGTGCATGTCCAATGGCAACCTGAGGGAGTGCCTTGACCTGAAGCAAGGGAAGAAGCCCATGGACTGGCAGACTCGGGTGAGCGTGGCGCTGGGCGCCGCGAGGGGGCTGGAGTACCTGCACGAGGCGGCCGCGCCGCGCATCCTCCACCGTGACATCAAGTCCACCAACATCCTCCTGGACGACAAGTTCAGGGCCAAGGTTAATTATTTAGCATGCAGTACCTGATCGATATTAGCACCGAGTTATTAATTCAAATAAAGCGCTCATCATGCTGCAGAAAATAATAATTTGTGCCTGCAGATCACTGATCTTGGCATGGCCAAGTGCCTGATGAACGACGGCGTGACAAGCTGCTCGAGCTCCCCGGCGCGGATGCTGGGCACGTTCGGGTACTTCGCGCCAGAGTACGCCATCGTGGGGAAGGCGTCGCTCAAGTCGGACGTGTTCAGCTTCGGCGTCGTCATCCTCGAGCTCATCACCGGCCGGCAGCCCATCCACAAGTCGTCCTCCACGAGGACCGACGAGAGCCTCGTCATCTGGGTACGTGACGATTATTGTCAATGTGTTCGTTGAACTGTTGATCCAAGCAGAGAGACGTTGCTAGTTAACTGAATTGAAACGATCGATCACCGCGTCCGTTGCGTGCAGGCGACGTCGCGGCTGCGGGACAGCCGGCTGGTGGTGACGGAGCTGCCGGACCCGACGCTGCAGGGCAAGTTCCCGGCGGAGGAGATGCAGATCATGGCGCACCTGGCGAGGGAGTGCCTGCAGTGGGACCCCGAGTCCAGGCCCAGCATGAGCGAGGTCGTCCAGATCCTCTCGACGATCGCTCCCCTCCAGGGCACCAACAAGCGCCGGAACCTCCCTATGTCCGCCGCCGCTTTCAACCTCGGTGACGACATCGAGAGACAGCAGCAGGAATGGTGGGCGTCGTCCGCCCGGTGGAAGGAGCCGCCCCCCGGCCGTGCGTCCTGGCCTGGTGACAACAAGAGCGCGGGAGCCGTGGTGTCGGGCGAGCTGGTGAACGGGATGCTGCTGATGAGCCCGCACGGGCGGAGCAGCTGGCGGCCGCCGCCGGCGGACGAGGAGGAGGCGGTGGACCTGACGGAGCCACGGCTGGAGACGTTCACGCAGCCGGCAATGTTCAGATGATTTAAAGGCTTTATTTACTTATAATTATTAGACATTAGTATTTAGATTAGGTGGTACCAGCAGCTGTCTGACTAGCAAATAAGCTGCTAGAGGAGAGCTTGTGGACTTTTTTTCTATTTACAATACTCCTACAGTCCTACTTAGTAGTTTGAATAGTGATCATGCCTCTACTTACACTAAGTATAAGCATGAACTGAATCTTTAAGCCATAGCTATTAAATCAGGCCCACCTCGAGACATACACAAGACGAACATCTAATCAGCTCTGGGTGCGTCTAACTTTAAGGGTGAAAAATAGTGACTTAGATTCATCTCTGAACTTGAAGTGGTAGAGGCGAGAATCTTTTATTCCCTTATTAAAAATATTTAAAAAAAATTCATCTCTGAAGTTTGAACCTTTTTAAATTTAATTTATTTTATTGAACTAAAGAGGTTCAAGTCATAGCCTGTGATCATGTGTTGATTCACCAATGGTTTCCCAAGTCGCTTCTTCCAAGCATTTGAATGCATGGATTTCTTTGTGGTTTTCAAATGTAGCAAGTCTTCAAAGAATCAAAAACACGTGAATCAAAAATATTTATATGCATACTCAGACACATTTGTGGCTTGTGCATGAAAGCAGACGAATAATATGGACCACGTAAAATGGCACTGGATCCTTGATTTCGATTTTGGAAGCATATACCCCTCGTCCTGGATCGTCTCGCTACACACGTGACACATGCCCTGTCGATGATCGTGTACAAATAAACACATAATAAATAAAATATTTATATACGCAGTAAGAAAAAAAATAATAATAAAGAAAAGGCAGCATGGACGTGCATGGGCCGTCCCAATCTCGCTATCGACAGTCAGGGCTGTTCGTCGGTCTATTCCTCTCTTTGTTCTTCTCTTGCAAGGAGTTCTTCATCGGCTACCTCGGAGTCGAGGGCAGACGACGCTTCTCGAGCTTGGTGAATGACGCACCATCTACCTCGAAGTCGTCGTAGCGCCGGAACATCTCGGCGATGAGCATGCATGCCGTGTCCACGGCGACGTCCTTGGCGGCGCACTGCTTGTTCCCCGGCGCCGGCTGCCCGGTCTGCGGCCCGTTGGACCAGTATAGGTACTGCAGCAGCGCCTGGCCCTCGTCGCCGACGAACCTGTCCGGTACGAACTCGTCGGCGCGGTCGAATACCTCCGGGTCCCGCATGGCCATCGGCTGGTACCCGCACAGAAGGTCGCCTTTGGTGACCGTGAACGCGGCGCGGTGAGACCGTAGCACAAAGTCCTTTCGCGCGCGCCCGAACTGCAGCGGCACCGGCGGCCTCATCCGGAGCGCCTCGTACACCGTCGACCGCACCAGCGGCATCTCCCCCCTCACCGTCGAGAACCCCACCGCGTCGTTTTCGAGCAGCACCCGGCGCACCTCGTCCCGGAGCCGCGGCCGGAGTCCCGCGGGGTCCCCCCCGGCCTTGCCGACCTCGGCGAGCAGTGACGGCAGGAAGACGGAGAAGCCACCGAACGCGTTGAAGCCGAGCACGAAGAGCATGTCGTTGATGGCGCCCTTCCTGGTCAGACCGTACTCCTTCTCGCCGATGGAGACGGCTTCGGTGCCGTGCTTCTCGACGAAGCGGTATAGCTTGCCGTAGAGCGGCGAGACGAGGAACGAAGGCAGCGGGAAGGAGTGGAGGAGCAGCTCCTCCAGCGGCTGCGGAATGAGGCCAACCTTCTGCGTGGGCAGCAGCTGCATCGCCAGCCACGCGTCCAGCATCCAATAGGCGTTTTTGTCCACGAACTCATCGGCCGCCGTGTCGGCGCCCAGCAGCGCCTTGCACAAGAACCGGAACAGGAATCGCTGCAGCGGCACCACGAAGCTGGCGGCTCTGTTCGTCTGCGGCTTAATGTTCTTGTTGTCCTCGTCCACAGGGAGAAGAAGGTCGGCCTCTATGGCGTCGAACATGTCCTGGACTCCGGAGCGGAACTCGGCGGTCCAGACGCGGGTTCCGCGGTGGAGGAGGTCCATGGTGAAGGCCTTGGTGCGATCGTGCTCGGGCTCTTCGGTGTCGAGGTACACGCCGACGCGAGTGCCGCCGGAGAAGCCCACGCCAGGGTTGTAAGGGCCGATGAGGACGTCGCGCTTGTCGACGAGGGCGGGGTCGAAGAGCGCCGTGAAGGCGGCGGCGTCCACGACGGCGACGATCCGCGGGTCGACGCCGAGGAAGAAGGGGAAGGTGGGCGGGATGTTGGCGCGGAAGACGGTGCTCCGGTGCACTTTGGCGCGGCGGCGGAAGAACTCGTCAGGCCCTTGGAACCAGAAGTAGTCTAGGCGGTCGCGGAGGGGGCCCAGCACCGGAAGGCCGTAGCCTCCTGGAATCGGTCGCGGCGGGGAGGCGGTGGCCGCCGGCGGGAACGAAGGCAGCGTCATGTGTATCAAATGCAATCGGCTGTGTGTGGTGGTGATCGAAGCCGAGAGACTCCCGGCCGTTTACGCAGTGCAGCCAAGGTCGAGTAGGAGGTTTTTGTTGAGCCCTGGTAACGTACAACTGCGATCGCAACGCAAACATCCATCGCTTTCTCTCCAAAATCTTACTGTATTTGTTTATTTTTTATTTGTCTGTTTGTTCCACTTGTTGGTCATCTCCAATGTAGCCCTCATTTTTCTTCCCCTTGTCTCTATATACGAGTTCCTATATATATATTTGATTGTAAATTCAATATATTTTCTAATCATTCTTTTATGCCGTGTTTGAAACTAGCAGATTATTATATCTTGTTATGAAGGTAGTTTTTTATATAATCTAGTTTATCAACATAATTTGATAGAGGTATTTAGAGATCAAATTATAAAAACTACTTATCTACTTTTTCTGACTAATGATCTATTTGCCATTTTTTTTAAATTATTGCTTCGTATCCTTCTCATCACATAACGGTGAACTTCAATACAGTCGCACACCTGTCATATTCCAAAAAGCAAGAGAGAAATATAAGAGGTACAGTATATAAGTTCCAGTAGGATTAAGCCCGAATATGAGGCGTTGAGGAGCGGTGGCAATTTTTGTAACAAGTAGATATTTAATAAGGACAAAATTATCTTTTGTTAGTTATAATCAAATTTTAAGCATAAGTTTATTATAATTTGGGTTTTTAATTTTTATAATTTAGACATGTTTGAAACCACTGTCATTATATAACTCAAATTATCATAATTTAGGTTGTTCCAAACCGTTGGAGTATAAGTGAATTGTCCACCTTTTCTCATCAGATTAAGTTTTTAAAGTCAACTGATTGTTGCATGCAACTCAACATGATATAAAAAAAGACAGAGGTCTCGAGTTCGAATCCTGACTGGCACAATTTAAAAAGACAGAGCTGCACGTGAGAGAGAGTGTTAGAGTATAAGCGAATTACCCACTTTTCGCCATCAGCTTAAGCTTTTGAGATCAACTGATTGATACATGCAACTCAATACAAACATGACTTTAATTCTATCCTGTACATTATCTGCTCTCACACATCAGCAGTTGCTTTCAATTAAAAAGCTTTAGGGGTCTTACATGTAAGTTTATATAGGAGGTCACTCCAATCCCCTACAGGGATCATCCACATCCCTCAAGCTTTGGGGGTTGGATCAGCCAATGTTGGAGAAGTTATTTGTGCTTTTTCTCTCAAATTTCAGGTTTGCATAGAGGTTCATTGGAGATGCCCTTAAAACTGCAAAAGTTGCAGAAACGACGCACACTTTTTAATCAACTTATTAATTTGAAGAGGAACAATATTGAAAGAAGTTTTCTTTTTCATTCGCTCGAAAAATAATGAATTTCTCTTATAATAGCTAATGACGGGTAAGAGTAGAACTTAAATGGGCCAAACAGATATGAGAGCCAAAATGGCCTCCTTAGAGCAACTCCAATAGGCTGGATAAAATGTTTTGCAAAGGTAAATATAGATAGTTTGTGACAAAATAACACTCCAACAGAATATTCATTGGTCTTTTCATTTCCGCTAGCTCGCAATCCCGGAGTTCTCGCTCGCCACGTTTGGAGTGCCCGCGCAGCTCGCCATCCAGGCAATCCCGCACGCTGACATGGCCCTTCCCGTGTGTGCGCCTTCTCTGCCTGCACAACTCCCGTTCTGGCACGCCTCCCCATTCCTCCTGCGGGGGCTCCTTGTCCTTGCCCTCGCCGGTCCTAGCCGCGGCGGAGCTGGGGGAGTTGGGGAAGACGCGCATGGAGATGGGAGCGACCGAAAGTGGCCCGAGGGATAGCGCGGTGGCGACTTCCTTGTCGCTGTCGTAGGACTCGGAGCCGGGAGGCCAAGGCAGAGCGTGAGGCGCGGCGCCGGTGAGGACAACGAGGAGTCCGAGGTCAATGGCGCCGCGGAGAGGCCGATGCAGTCGTATTCTCGTATGGCTCGAGGATTTTAAACAGTATGCTAGTCTGCTCTGCAAGATTCTTGCACGGCGTCGGCTCCAGGTGGACGGACGGGTGGCTGACTGCGAGTGAACTGTCATCGTCCGGAGCTCTGGCGAGCACGTCCAGATGAATGGCTTTTCTTCTGAGAACATGGCGAACAAGCATTGCAGACAGCCGAAAAGGGGAGCTGAACGGAGGGGCTGCCGGGGTGACGGTGATGACGTGGTAGGTTTGATTGTAGAGATTAAGAATTTTTTAGAGAATCCGTTGGTTTGCTGCAGTTGTTAAGAGGGTATTTTATTTTAGAGACGAGTTAAAATCAGAAAATATAGAGTTTGATTCAAAGAGTCTCTTGGAGATGCTCTTACACTTGGACTAAATTTTTTTAGGGCTATTATGTGCCGTTGAAAGGGAGTGATTGGAATTGGATGGATTGTGGCTTAAAGTGATCAGATTTTGATTATTACCCATTTAGAAATAAAGGATCGACTTCACATATCATGCCCATTCTTAGTACTAAAAGGGCCTTCTGGATCGTGCTTATGTATCTACTTTGGTAGGAAAATTAGAGAATTATAATAAAGCAAGGGTCAGTATTATTATTGGACCGACTTGAATCCTCTAAGCAGGTTAGGATCAAATATTATCTTGTTTTTCAAAGGGTTAGACTGGGTTGGGTCTGATATGCTAAATTTAGATTGGATAAAGATAATGCCTATTAAAAAGAACAAAGGATTGAGTGCGTTAGGATTGGATCTAGGCCTATTTTCAGGCCTAACCATAACTATTTGAATGAATAGAGGCAGCTACGTACCTTGCCACTGAATCTGTAATAACAATTGGAAAAAAAACTCAGGGGACGGCAACCGCACGACTTAGGCCTCCTTCGGAATGCGAGAATTTTTTTTGTTTTCTACGTTTTTTCTGTAAAGTTGAACTAATTCGTATGAAATTCTTGTAAGATTCATGCAAAATTTCTGCATTCCAAATGAGCCCTTAGACCAAACAAAATCTCATATCAGATTGGATGGTGATCATGCCTCTACTTACACTACATGCATGAATTGAATTTAGAGTCTACGCGCTACTTCCTTCTTTTTTAAATTGTTGTCACCGTTTGCCCACTATCTTTGATCATTGTCTTATTTGTAAAATAGTTCAAATATAAATTATAAGTCATATTTAATATTTTTAACAAGACGAATGTAAGAACGGCAATTTCTTTGAATGAAACGATTTCTTGTGATTTTCAAATGTAGTAGTAAGTCTTTCAAATAATTTAAAACACTTGGACTGGATGTTTTCCAAGTCCTAAGAAACTGTCATCTATATATTCATACACCTTTGTGGCTTGTGCATGAAACCAGACGAATGTGGACCGCAATGGCACTGGATATTTCTCCTTAAATTTGGAAGCTCCTGAATCGGCTGGCTAGCCGCTGATAAATGTCCTGTCGATGATTTGTTCTACGCCTTTCGTGTACTCATAATAAATTAGATATATTAGAAACAAACAAATAAATAAATAAAGGGCAGCTCGTGCATGGGCCGTACGTACCAATCTCGCTGTAGACAATCAGGACTCCGAGCAGGAAAGAAATTCTATGCGGCGGCGTTCATCATCAGCTAGCTCGGACTCGGAGTTGAGGGCAGACGCCGCTTCTCGAGCTTGGTGAATGACGCACCGTCTACCTCGAAGTCATCGTAGCGCCGGAACATCTCGGCCATGAGCATGCATGCTGTGTCCACGACGGCGTCCTTGGCGGGGCACTGCTTGTTCCCCGGCGCCGGCTGCGCGGTCTGCGGCCCGTTGGACCAGTACAAATACTGCAGCAGCGCCTGACCCTCGTCGCCGACGAACCTGTCCGGCACGAACTCGTCGGCGCGGTCGAACACCTCCGGGTCCCTCATAGCCATCGGCTGGTACCCGCACAGCAGGTCGCCTTTCGTGATCGTGAACGCGGCGCGGTGAGACCGGAGCACGAAGTCCTTTCGCGCGCGCCCGAACTGCAGCGCCACCGGCGGACTCATCCGGAGCGCCTCGTACGCCGTCGACCGAACCAGCGGCATCTCCCCCTTCACCGTCGAGAACCCCACCGCGTCGTCTCCGAGCAGCAGCAGCACCCGGCGCACCTCGTCCCGCAGGCGCGGCCGGAGTCCCGTGGGGTCCCCGGCCTTGCCGACCTCGGCGAGCAGTGACGGCAGGAAAATGGAGAAGCCGCCGAACGCGTTGAAGCCGAGCACGTAGAGAACGTTGTTGATGGCGTCCTTCCTGGCCAGTCCGTACTCCTTCTCGCCAATGGAGATGGCGTCGGCGCCGTGCTTCTCGACGAAGCGGTAGAGCTTGCCGTAGAGCGGCGAGACGGGGAACGAAGGCAGAGGGAAGGAATGGAGGAGCAGCTCCTCCAGCGGCTGCGGGACGATGCCCACCTTCTGCGTGGGCACCAGCTGCAGCGCCAGCCACGCGTCCAGCATCCAGTAGGCGTTCTTGTCCACGCTCTGATCGGCCGCCGTGTCGGCGCCCAGCAGCGCCTTGCACAGGAACCGGAACAGGAATCGCTGCAGCGGCACAACGAAGCTGGCGGCTCTGTTCGTCTGCTGCTTGTTCTTGTTGTTGTTGTTGTCGTCGTCCGCTGGGAGGACTAGGAGGTCGGCCTCGATGGCATCGAACATGTCTCGGACGCCGTCGCGGAGCTCGGTGGCCCAGACGCGGGCGCCGCGGTGGAGGAGGTCCATGGTGAAGGCCTTGGTGCGATCGTGCTCGGGCTCTTCGGTGTCGAGGTACACTCCTACGCGGGTGCGGCCGGAGAAGCCCACGCCAGGGTTGTAAGGGCCGATGAGGACGTCGCGCTTGTCCACGAGGGCGGGGTCGAATAGCGCCGTGAAGGCAGCGGCGTCCACGACGGCGACGACGCGCGGGTCGACGCCGAGGAAGAAGGGGAAGGTGGGCGGGATGTTGGCGCGGAAGACGGTGCTCCGGTGCGCTTCGGCGCGGCGGCGGAAGAACTCGTCGGGCCCTTGGAACCAGAAGTAGTCGAGGCGGTCGCGGAGGGGGCCCAGCACCGGAAGACCGTAGCCTCCTGGTATCGGGCGCGGCGGGGACGCGGTGGCCGCCGGCGGGAACGAAGGCAACGTCATGGGCAGGCAGGGAGCGTATCAAAAGCAATCGGCCGTGTGTGGTGGTGAGCGAAACAGAGAGACTGCCGAGGTCGAGTCTTTCGCTGAGCACTGGTCACGTACGTACAAATGCGACATGAACGTAAACATCCATCGCTTTCTCTCTGAAACCTTATTTGTTTTTTTATTTTTCTTCCTCGTATTCTTGTCTGTCTGTTCCACTTGTTTAGAACTGCAAAGGTTGCAGCAAGCAACGATGCACAATTTTTTTAATCAACTTATTAATTTCAAGAGGAACAAATATTGGAAGATGTTTTCTTTTTCATTTGTTCGAAAATTAAATTTGACTTATAATAACTAATTCCGGACATTTCAAAAGAGAGAAAATTGTATTGCATATAAAACGGATATAAAACGGAACGAAGGGAGTATTTTAGTACTGAATTTGTAATAACAATTGAAAAAAAAAACTCGGTGACGGCAACTGCACTACCTGGCCCAAACAAAATCTCAGTGGGCCGGGCTGAGTACTGTGATCTGTAGGCTGAAAATCATTGAAAAAGAACTTTGAGCCCAATATTACCACTCGCGGTAGGAAGATAGGCCTGGATGATTTTTCTGACAGTCCAAATTAAGCATGCCTTATACTACACCTAAAAAACACTGATGTTATGAATCGAGTAAATAACTAGTACTCCAGTAAAAAATAGATAGAAAAATGGAGGGAATAAAAAGAAGAGGAACAAGTTGCATCAGACTAATTAAGCAGAATCATTGAGGCGTGTGAGAAATAGGATGTATTGTGTGATTGTGTTAAAGGAGGAGAATGGAAGGTATGGTGGGCTCGGTCGTCGAACGGCAATGAAAATGTCGGCCACCATTGCATGTGATTTTGAACTAATGCAGTAGCTTTAGCTGCACAATTTTAAGCTTTCTTTGGAACGCAGGAACAAGAATCAATTCAATTAAAAAAAATAAAGAAAATTATAAAAATTTCTGCATTTCAAACAAGACCTTAGATTTACTTACTAATCCAGTACGGTGTTCCTACCACGAACAAAATCACTAAAAAAAAGAAAGGACATTTGAATTGTTTTCTACAGTACAAGAGTAGGAGTATTTTGGAACCAGGACATTTGACTTTTTGGTGATCGAGGGATGAGGGGCCATTCCAACATCAAATTAAGCAACGACATCAATGTCCGTGTCGACCACATTAGTCAGAACGGGAATCACTTTTGGAGATCCGAGACGGCGACGAGCATTAGTACTGCTGCTTCTTGGTGTTTTCATCTCATCAAAGAGCAAGACAATCAGAGCTGCCTGTGTTCATTCTCAGGAAATTAAAAGATTGCCCATCCATCATGCATGTATAAACCATAATCCATTGGACAGAATGATTACGCAGGTGATGGTATGATTTGCAGTGCTAACGTGCTGTAGTGGTATTATTTGGCATCATCAATTATGGTTATGGGGCACTACGAGAAATCATTAGTGGAAGCTGAGTAAGTGCCACTACGAGGGATTGGTATCCTCTTCTGCTATGAAATATAATACCCGTCTCAATATATAAATCATTTTCAGTTTAAGCATAAAAATTAAATTCAATGAAAAATGTGAGATGTGATAAAAACGAGAAGTAAAAAAAATAAAAAATATTAAAAATAGAGAAAATATTTTAAAAAATGAGAACGAGTTATAATTGAGTATAACTTTAAAATAGTTTATAATTTAGGACGGAATGAGTACTCAATTTTAATCACTTATCACTGAATCAACTATGAACACAGTTAGTAATAGATTTATGGCTCATGTTTTTTATTTTTAAAGATTAATGGATGAAACCACTGTGAGATCCGCTTGATTATCTTTTGTTAGTATAACTCATAATCTAGACGCCAGTCAGGGCAATCCCGCCGGCCGTTGCCATCACGAGACCTCTATCTTCGCCTTCAATCTTCTTCATCAGCGCCGCGCAGCGCACCTCAGCTCAGCGACAGCCTAGCCTGCCTGGTGGCTGGTACTACTACAGTCTTCTCTTCCCTTGCAAGCAAGCCAGGCAACCAAGAAGAAGCCACCTCACCTTTCCTCACAGCCTCGCCTCACCTCGCCAGTCGCCACCCAACTCTGCCTGCCATGCCGGGCCTCGCCGCCACCGAAAACTCGCCCCCGGCGGCCGCCCCGCCGCCGCGCCGCCTCTCCTCGCCGCTGCCCAGGAGGGCGCCGCCGTCCCCGTCCCCGTCCGCCTCCTCGCGCGCCAAGCCGAGGAAGTCCACGCCGGGGCCCGACACGGACGAGGCCGCCCTGGACAACCCGGATCTGGGGCCCTTCCTCCTCAAGCAGGCGCGCGACGCCATG
>BCLF01000155.1:74526-192210 GCA_001602275.1 Zoysia japonica | reverse complement strand
GCGGAAGCACATGTCCAAGCCCTGCAATTCGATGAAGCAGAGAAGTTGTGCCTTAAAGCCCTCGAGATCCATCGAGAACACAGCGCTCCAGCGTCGCTCGAGGAGGCCTCAGACCGCCGCCTGATGGCCCTTATCCTTGACGCCAAGGGTGACTACGACGGTGCCCTTGAGCACCTCGTACTGGCTTCAATGACCATGGTTGCTAGTGGCCGTGACATCGAGGTTGCCACCATTGATGTTGCGATAGGAAACACCTATCTTGCCCTCGCTCGCTTCGATGAGGCTGTCTTCTCCTACCAGAAGGCATTGACTGTTCTCAAATCAGCCCGTGGCGATGACCATCCTTCAGTTGCATCCGTCTATGTTCGCCTTGCTGATCTTTACCACCGAACAGGGAGGCTCCGTGAGTCGAAGTCCTACTGTGAGAATGCTTTGCGCGTCTATGCAAAGCCTGCGCCTGGTGCTGCCCCTGATGAGGTTGCTGGAGGCCTAATGGAGATTGCTGCAATCTACGAGGCACTTGGAGACCTTGATGAGGCCCTAAAACTTCTTCAGAGGGCACTTAAGTTGCTTGAGGACTCACCAGGGCAGTGGAGCACTGTTGCTGGAATCGAGGCACAAATGGGTGTATTGTACTACATGGTAGGGAGATATGCTGATTCGAGGAACTCATTTGAGAGCGCAGTTGCCAAGTTGAGGGCTAGTGGAGAGAGGAAATCCGCATTTTTTGGTGTTCTATTGAATCAGATGGGGCTAGCTTGCGTGCAGCTGTTTAAGATTGATGAGGCTGCACGGTTGTTTGAAGAGGCAAGGGTAGTTCTGGAGCAGGAGTGTGGTGCTAATCATCCGGATACTCTTGGTGTCTACAGCAACCTTGCTGCCATTTATGACGCCATGGGAAGGTATGTGATAATAACACAAACTGGTTATTTAGAAGAGAAAATTCCTTATTTACCATTGAAAGATAGCACAAAGCCTTTTAAGCCATTGAAAAAATTGAAGTTCCTTATCAGCCATCGGTTTTGAATTTCATCCCTTCCATACCATTATTCACCTTATTTAGTTAAATATTGCATCAGAAATGTGTTTTTTAACATTTATTTATTTATTATTTATTTCATATAATTAGTATATTTCTTAGTAATACATATTCATAATTTTTTATTACATCATACTTGTGCGCATACATTGTATTATATTTATGATTATAATGGTATGAATAGAACATAATCACTTGTATATCTAAGTATAAAAAAAATCTAGGCAAAAGATGTTAAATTTGTCCTTTTTAAACTCAATTTAATATTAGCTAGTTCTTAGTAGTGGCACATAAGGAATGAAATTCAGATTTGATGGCAAATAAGGAACATCGAAATTTTCAGTGGCTTAAAAGGCATCAATCAATTTTCAGATGGTAAATAAGGAATTGCCTCTATTTAGAAACATTCAGTATGTTCTAAAATCCTAGTCATAGTCCTGGCTGTGAAATTCAATGTGGCGCCACATGCAAGGATTGTGTAACCTTGACACAAACATGAGTTTTTGTTTGTATTGTGGGAGGGGTGGGCTGCTTCTTTAGATTCTCCTATGTAAGATTAGATGGGAATTGAGATGATCTCTGCAATGAGATTACTTGCTGGGTTACCAATATGTTTCTCTCTGGGTTACCATAGTCTGGTAATCTCAGCAATGAGATGACACCATTTATTGTTTAGTGGTCCATCATCTTGTTGCCCACGTGTTGTCGCATACTGCAGATTTACATTGTTCATATCTTGTATGTGTCTATAAGACTACTTGCATTCCCGACATGTATTCATGATAAGAGACCTGTGCTCATTCATAGCTGCTACCTGAACGTTACAAGCCTCTGGAATTTAGGCATCAATATGGTTTTTGGTTGTTAGATTTTGTACCTTGCAAACTAGCAGCTGAATTTAATTAAAACATTATTATCCTGATTTTGCTGCTTGATACATGTATGTGTTTCCCTTGTACTGGCAGAGTGGAGGATGCCATTGAAATTCTGGAGCACGTACTGAAGGTGAGGGAAGAGAAGCTAGGCACTGCCAACCCTGATGTGGAGGACGAAAAGAAGCGGCTCGCTGAGCTGCTGAAAGAGGCCGGACGATCCCGAAACCGGAAGCAGAAATCACTGGAGAACCTCTTCGGGAGCAACACACAGCGGGCCAAGAAAGACGGCGGGAGGAAATGGTCCAACTTTGGGTTCAGGAGCTGAAAATACGAACCTCGCACTGGCCTTTGTAACATAAAAGTGGAGAAAATCAAAAAGGAAAAGTACTGTTGTAGGCTAGGAAGATGATTGCGTTTGGTGCTTGTGGTGTATTTCCTTTCATTATTATTATTATTATTATTATTATTATTATTATTATGATTATATCTTTTTTTTTTACCGGTTATATTTAACTGGATCCTGTTGTACCTGGAGACGATATTGTCTGTGATGGTGGGTGATGAATACCAGTGATTTGTTTGTTTGTTTCAGCAGTTGTGTTCAAAGGTGTCCTGTTTCTGTTGTCCTGTGTGAGACATGTTTCAGACGAATGAAGATAAACTAGAAGTCCGCCTATTCATATGATTCATTTGTTCTGTTTATATACAGATTGCTATGTTAGCACCATCTGAATATTCACTGTTTTGAATCTGAATGAGCAGGTTAAGAAGAGGTGCGATGAGTATGTGAAGCGTGGTGTCAAACCTTTAACCTTGTGATAAACTGACTGACTTGTCACAGACGCATAGGTGCCATTTGGTAGCACCGTTTTAATTAAATTCAAATAATCAGAGTCGCGTTTTTTTATAGGCGGAACATAATCTTGCTGAGGTATCGACCGGTTTTGGAGCAGGTCAGTCTCTGCGCGTTTTTGCTCGCCTTGACCTGGCCACCCACATCAATTTTTTTGATTCTTTTCTTTCCTTTCTTTTACTTTCTGAGAGGTAATGATGGTGGGTCTTGGTAAAAACCGTGTCAGTCCGACAAAACATGTAGGAGCAATTACTATGAAATCAGCGCATCAGTTTTGATTATGCTCTGCCGGCTGATACTCCTAGTAATGCGTCACGTCGTGCTGAAGACGAAGGCGGCCTGCTTGTTGGTCCTAAAGATGAAATCCATATACATGCTACAGTTGTTTCTAAACTGTTACAATAAGTCTAGATTATTTTAAAATTAAGGTTGCTACACTAACGATAAACAATTGAAATAATCAAATTCGAAGAGCCGGCTGCTAGAGTCGACGTGCTCAGGACACGAGCCACCTGGTGGAGTCATCGGTGACCTGATCGCCGTCGCCAATCCGTGAAGAAGATGACTTGGTAGCAGTTCTGGTTAAGTGCTCTTTTTTAAATGCAGGATTTTCGTATAAATTATATAAATTTTTTTTATAAAAATTAGTTTAATTTTACAGAAAAATTCAAAAATAAAAAAATCCAGTACCAGAAGTGTATTGGGCTTTTGGCATGGGATATGGTTCTCCTGGAAGTGGAGCCACATGTCAGAGAGAGAGAGAGAGAGAGAGAGAGAGAGAGAGAGAGAGGGAGTGAAAGAAACAGCCGGCGGAGAAGAGACCCGGTAGCAGTCGTCGTGCTCCTCTTCTCGTGCGGCACTGGCAGGCAGAGGAGGCAACCGAGTCAGCTCGACGAACGAGTCCACCGCTCTCCCTCCTCCGAGCCTGCTCATCACGCGCCTCCACTACCAAGTCATCTATGGACCCACGTGTCAGCCCCTAATTCTCAGAGGCGACACAAACGAAGCGGCCGTCCGTATATACTGGCCGCTCCCCGCCGTTCCCTCCCCTCCATCGAGACCCAGCCCATGGCAGCCGCCGATCCCCCGCCACCCTCCGGCACCGGCTTCTTCGGCATGCTCAGCTTCCGTCGCAGCTCCACCGCCGTCGCCTCCTTCGACCCGGCTCAGGACGACGAGCTCCTCGCCCTCGACGCGCTGCAGGCCCACGTCGCCGACCGCCTCGCCGCGCTTCTCTCCCATGCACAAACCCAACCACAGGGTGATGGGCCTGTCCTCTCCCTCCCCTTCCTCTCCAAGCTCCTCGACGCCGTGGCCTCCTCGGACGCCGCCTTCAGCGACGTCCTCGCGCTGGCCCCGGTCGCGGCCGCGCTCGCCAGGCCGCCCGCCGACCGCCTCGCCGCCGACCTCCTCGACCGATCCGTCAAGACGCTCGACGTCCTCAACGCGGCGTCCCTCACGCTCGCCTCGCTCCGGGGCGCGCACCGCGCCGCGCTTACCGCCGCGTCGTGCCTCCTCGCGCCGGCCCTGCACCGCGCGCACTTGGCCCGCGCGCGCAGGGCCATCGCCAGGATCTTCCCTGTCCCGGACGACTCTTATAAGGTCACCTCGGCGGCGCCTTCCCCCTCGTCCCGCACCATGCGGGCGCTGTCGTTGAGCTTGTCGAGGAACTGGTCCGCGGGGCGCCACATGAACGCCATGGCGGCGCACCTCGCGCCACCTCCCCTGGCGGCCTCCGCCTCCGCCGGCGCTGGGTGCGGGGTCGGCCTGGCCCTCTACACCATGAGCTCGGTCCTCGTCTTCGCCATGTGGGCGCTGGTCGCCGCGGTGCCGTGTCAGGACAGGGCGTCCGCGGCGATCAATCCCCCGGTCGCGCCGCCCAAGCAGGCGCAGTGGGCGGCTCCCGTGATGGCGCTCCAGGACAGGATCGCGGAGGAGTGGAAGCGGAGGGAAAAGAAGGGGGGATCTTCCTCATCCGGGTCCTCGTCTGCCACTGCCACCACAGGGCTCCTCGCCGAGATGCAAGCCGTGGAGCGCGCCGCGAGAGACCTCAACAGCCTGCTCGAGGAGATCGCCGAAGAGGAGGAGGAAGACGCCTCGGTGAGCGAGGAGCGCGGACGCGAGGTCACGGAGCGCGCCGAGGAGCTGGCGGCGGCGTGCCGGGCGCTGGAGGAGGGCCTGGCGCCTCTGGAGCGCCAGGTGCGCTCGGTGTTCCACCGCGTGGTCGCCAGCCGCGCCGAGGTCGTGCGGTGCATGGAGAACAACACGCGCACTAATGCCGCGGCGGCGTCGGCGTCCGGCCAGGCGCCACCGCAACACCACTCCTTCTGAATTGATTTTAGGGGAGCTCTCCTGGTCAAATTGTTGCTTCCACCCCTGCTGCTGTCTGTAGTACTGTACCATTCTTTGATTTGTGAGTGGTATACTTCACTTGTGTTGTGCATCAATCACCTCCTGATCGTGTAGAGTTTGATTTTGTGCCTGTAAAAACTACTGCTGACACCTTGTTGGACTTGGATTAGATCGATTCGTGTATTGTAAATTTGTAATCGATGCTGAAGAGCATCAATCAATCGTGTGCTGTGCTGTGTTCTTGGATGACATCGATTTGTTTTCTCAAAGCCTTTCGTTTTGGTTCCTTGTTTGGCTTTGGCTTTTCAGATCAAAGAGGAAAAATCGCCATTTGTGGGACGCACGCAGGTCTTATGGATGACTCGAGATGGGGCTGGCTATTGGCTATTTAAAACAGCAAGATACGAAGCAATGACATCAGGATTATATCGGATGTCACTCGACGAAGCAAAGATCACAGTACAATTTAAACACGATAAAATATATTATAAATCGGTTATTTAAGTTTACAAACCACAAATTTTTAAAGTGCAAAAGCTACAAACCTATTATACAAAAGGCATCTTGATACTAAGTCAAAAGATACATCGAGCCCATACGATGTACCTACTAGCAATAATCCACTCAAAGCGGCGAATAAGGCTCTCAGCAAACGAAACCACTCTCAGAAGGCGGCGAGCAAAGCTCCCAGCAAACGAAGCCACTCTCAAAGGTTGCTCTCTCTGACTAGAACTGAGAAAAGAAAGAGAAAGCACTTGCAACAAAAAACCACAAACACAAAGCCCTGAGCGATTAACGCTCAGCAAGATTTATCCGACAAAATGGCTCATTCTGGCTGACTCGTCAAGGTTGACTAATTGCAAAAGCAACGCTACAAGTAAATCTTTACTTTTAAGTTTTAGCAGTAAATTAAGTATCAAAATTTAAAGTTAGTTTGCACTATCAACTATCACAATCATAGTTGTCAAGCAAATTCTAATAAACAACTCAAACAGCTCATATTTACTTTCACCATCATTTTTTTACTTTTTACTACGATGTGACGCAGCGAGACAAGTTGTACTCGTTACTGTAAAGGGCAGCGATTCGAATCGATTTACATCCAGCTGAAAAATCGCCATTTGTGGGACGCACGTAGGTCTTATGGTTGACTCGAGATGGGGCTCGCTATTGGCTATTTAAAACAGCAAGATATGAAGCAAAGACATCAGGATTATATCGGATGTCACTCGACGAAGCAAAGATCACAGTACAATTTAAACACGATAAAATATATTATAAATCGATTATTTAAGTTTACAAACCACGAGTTTTTAAAGTGCAGAAGCTATAAACCTATTACACAAGGGCATCTTGGATACTAAGTCAAAGTATACATCAAGCCCATACGATGTACCTACTAGCAACAATCCACTCAAAGCGACGAGCAAGGCTCCTAGCAAATAAAACCACTCTCAAAAGGCAGCGAGCAAAGCTTTCAGCAAACGAAGCCACTCTCAGGGGTTGCTCCCTCTGATTAGAAGTAAGAAGAGAAAGAGAAAGTACTTGCAACAAAAAACCACAAACACAAAGCTTTGAGTAACTAACGCTCAGCAAAACTTATTCGACAAAATAGCTCTTAAGAATGAAAAGGCTGACTAGTTAATAAATCCTTACTTTCAAGTTTTAGCAGTAAATTAAGTATCGAAATTTAAAGTTAGTTTGCACTATCAACTACCACAATCATAGTTGTCAAGCAAATTCTAATAAACAACTCAAACAGCTCATATTTACTTTCACCTTCATTTTTTTTATTTTTTACTACGATGTGACGCAGCGAGACAAGTGGTACTCATTACTGTAAGGGGCAGCGATTCGAATCCATTTACATTCAGCTGAAGAAACCTGATTACACGATATGTACGCGCTTCTCAAAAGTTATACATGGCAACCTTTCACGCCAATGATACATAACGCCGGTCCGATGCTCACCTCTCCTGAGCAGTGGTCCTCCATGCGATAACCACACTGGGTCTATCTATGTTTAGCTTCAAAGCTTTCCTTTTTATCATCTCTAGAAGAGAGGTTCGGTTACGTCTAGTCACTACGCATATTGTGCTACATCAGTTTCTTAGAGCTCATAAATCCAGTATGTAATTAGTACTATTCAAACTTGTTTGAGAGGGCCAATAACGAACGGTCCTTAATCGATACAGATAGAGCTACGACACATTGACCATGTATCCGCAATGGACACATGTCGTGTTACCACGTACTTCCCTGCTCGATCTTTATTTTATTTTATGTGACCAAGTTAATCTATTGTATCCTAACCTATAGCTCGCAAGTGAAAACTTATCCACTCGACTTCTACTTTAAAAAAACTATTAGCTTAACTCTACATCTAGTTATCTATACCAAAATATTAACTCAAGGTAGGATTCTATAAATGTAACTACGGTTTCGATCAATTCCTATCACCTTAGTGCACATTACATACTAACCATTTACAGTGATAAAAGTAAAATAATTTGAAAAACAGGATAATGCACCGAAGTTTGCCTGGGCTTTGATCAAAGTTAAACTCCTCAGCTATGAAATCAGCGTTAATCAAGGTTTTTTTGAACCTCTTGATGATATTCTCCGATCTCCTCGTTAATTTATTTAGATTCTATATGAAATGATATGTATACATTGAAAATGATGCTCTTTTCTACTTTTATAAATAAAATTTTTTAGTAAAAATGCATGAACTTGGAAAGCAGTAAGTAAATATGATTATAAACTTCTTTAATATGGTTTTTGAAGACATAGAACTAATTTCGTAGCTTTTATAAGATAAAGAAAACCCTTTTTAGATTTATAATGATTTAAGTACTATATATAAGAAATAAATAATTATAAAATTATTTTTACTTAAACAAATTATAAAAATTTACTAAACAAGTAAAGAGTAAGTAAATAAACAGAAAGGTAAATTTTATAACATTTTTACATGCTGATAAAGTATAATAATGTATTTCTTGTATATTAAATGATCTGAATTAATTAAATTATTTTAATGCATAAAATGAAAATTAGTCAGCTCCAAAATATTGTTCTTAGTTGAGAAAAATCTAACATTTAACATTTTTCCAAGTTAAAATGTATTTACAACAATTTTTACAAGATTAAAACAATTTCTTACAATAAAATAAATTAAATCGTAAATTCTAGGTCACTAAGATTGAGGCCACACTGATGGCCACATGGTTGCCACAAAGATCCCGCGTAGCCGTACGGGATCCGGGCCGAGCTCCACTTAGCCGGCCATGGCGGCCAGTCACCGGCGAGTGGCGGTGCCACGCCGGAATGACATTTCCGGTGGCCAGGAGCTCCGGGATTTGCACCAAAATAGTTGTCAAGCACTGGTGAACTGCGTGGGGTGGTCTACGCGGCAAGATTCGCATCAGAACAGTGCTGACGTCGAGCAGTGGCAGCAAAACGGCGTTCGGCGAGGCTTGATCGTCGTCCCGGTTAACTAAAACCACAACGGATGGCTTAGAGTGCTTCACTGACATCTGTAGAAGAGCGGCGTGGGTGTCGTTGACCATGGGGGAAGCCGCATCATAGCTGTCATCGGCAAGGTGGAGAGGTCTCCATGAACGCCGGCGACAACTCTCCACATATCCTACACAAAAAGCCACGAAAAGGTTCGGTATTGCTCCAATGGAGGTGCTACACCCAAATGAACCTGTACCCGCCTGGAATAGAACTGTAATCGCTGGGGCACGACGAATTTTGTAGAGGAATTGACGGCGGGTCTGAAAAATCGAATTGGGGAAATCCCAAAATTCGAGCTCTGTGATTGAGGAATGGGTCTTTCCGAGAGGTCAGGGGCTGCGGTGGTGTTTTGATCTGGGCAAGAGTTTTAGGAGCGGATATGGCCGGGGCAGCTGTCCACGGCGGCGAGCTCGGCATAGGTGAGGTTTGGCAGTGAGTTCAGCAATGGCGTCGGTGAGAGAGTGAGAGAAAGAGAGGGGAACAGCGGCGAGTGCCGTTTTAATCCGGCTCCAGCTCGGTCGGTTGCCACCAGCTGCGTCGCGTGCTTGGAGCAAGCGGCAAGCAAGCAGCTAGGCAGCTGCGTGGAGTTCATCAGGACTCCAGCTCTGTGCTGGCCGCGGCAGGAGGAAGCAAGAGCGGTGCTGCCCAGAGAGAAGAAAGCGGTGCTGCCCTATGACAGGTGGGGCCCACAGCCTTTTTCCATTTTCCGGATTTTCTGCCAATTCAAAAGACTGCACGGATTTTGCATTGAAACATGTACCTCCCGAGCTCAACTTCGTATGAAATTTTGCAGACGTGTTAATCTCTTTAAGATGATCAACTTTGCTTTTGGGGCCATGTTCAAATTCAAGATAAATGAAGCTTTATAAATTCAGGAAGAAGGCCAACTCTTTGGAAATAAACACTTATTTTGCCCCTTTAAACTCTTATATAAAGCTTTGTAAAATTTTCTAAATTAAAATCTTGATAAGGCCTTTCAAATAGAATTGTATTTTACATATTTTTCCTGAAAAGTTTTGAACTTCCATTTTAAAATTCGAGTTGAAATTCAATATTTGAAATTTTAACTTGCATTCATTTGTTTCCTTCTTGAGCTCAGGTTTCAAATATCCAAGATGTCCAACTTGACTTGACTTCACTTTTTCAAAAATTGTGGGATGTTACACCTGCAAAACTCTAAGAAGTCAAATGTGAGTATGAAGGTACTTAGCGAGACTTACCCGTGGGCTAATCCCGACTCTAAGAATAATGCATAAGGTTAATTAGCAAGTATAAGGCCATATGTTAAAACTTTGCATACAACGATGATTAATTTCAAGTGACAAACTAGCAAGCATAATATGAAAACAGCCTAACGAGTATGAGACACCTACATAATTCATATCCCTAAGTATCTCAAGATAACAGGTAAACCACAATACTGAGATATGTTAACAATACATCAACTTCATAGTAGCTCACAACCTTCCCCACAGACAATTAATTAGATAAAGTTGTTAACTACGATGAACAATGATAGACACTAAGCTTGGTCTTAACCGAGACTGCGGCGATTCGAATCGATTATACACCCTGCAAGTAAGTCTAACTGTATCCACACGACTTGAAGACCATCCGGCTCATATAACCCGTTAAAGTTACACAAAAGGACACTCATGTCAACCTTTTTCTCACCCATCCTCGAGCGGTTGCATAATCGACATGTCAGGAAGGACCGGTTCCATGTCTCGTGGGAGCCCAGCAGTCACTCGTGCGTGTCATTCAAGACATGATGTCATAGGGCAAACGTCGGTATATAAATGAGATATTCGACTTGTCTTACCATTATATTCGATATGTGGTATGAACAAAAAGTGCTTAGGGCAACATTAACAACGGTCAGTCTTTAATCAACACAGACAAAGCTACCACCGTAAAGGCCTGACTTTTCCAATCTATCCTATATATCATCTCTGTCCGGTCTCCAATTTATTCATCCTCATATTTAGCCCAACCATATGAGTAACCAGGTAATATAAAGATCCTATACTCGCGAAACAGTGATGACCTTTCACTGATTCGACTTCTACCACTCTAAACGTGGCTAAGTAGGACACACCGTAAAAGGGGAAACTCTCGCCCTGAACAAAAATATTTAAGGACAAGGTATAATAAGTAATCAATGAATGGATAATGCAGCAATTAGGATTCAAACCACATATACCGCTAATACCCGACCTAATGCAAGACATAAACATAACTGAACAAGTCAATATTAACAACTGATTCAAAATAGAGTTCAAGATGCAAGGTGCTTTTCTTGAGTTTGCAGGTGTTCCACAGCAATCAAACACATCAGCTCTCATTTTTCCCATCACCCATGTCTCTCCGGTTCAATCACTAAACAAAGAAATAAATGCTAGTATGAAAATACATGACATACAATGCCATGAGAGAGATGCAGTGGGTTAAGCCAAGTTACTAAATAGATTAACATACAAAATAATAGGGTGGGTTGGTAAATTATTAAAGCTACATAATTGATTATTGCATTTATAGTACTTTCAATTAGTAGATAGTATGGAGACTTAATTCAATTAGTTAGTCACTCTAAAATAGTAAATTCAACTAAATTTAAGGGTCAAAAATTACTTATAGGGATTAAAGCCTAAGTATAATTAATAATGACTATCTAATATAATTTAACTAAGTGTGACACAGCAGATTAATTAACTACTTAAGGTATTAAACAAAATTTTGAGAAAGAATTTAATTTAATCATATTTTATAAAGTTCCTGGATTAAAAGTAACTACAATATGCTAAGATTAATCAAAGATCATCTAGGATCAAATTTAGTGAATTTTAAACTACTACACTAATTACTATGAACTAATTACTAGAAACTAGAAACTAATACATTATAAATTAATTATTAATGACATGGGCCTAAAATATTTTTATACTGTTATGTAATCCTCTAAGTGACATGCATGCAAAATTCCACAGATTAAATAAACACACAAATTTTTATTATGAATTAAACATGCATTTGCAATAATTTGTAATTAATTATTATTTAAATAGTGAAGTCATGGTGTTTGATAGATTAAATAAAAAGTTTATGATTTTAGGAGTCTAACAAAGTTGGTTTCACAGTTTTCCGAGCTAGTATGCGATTCCTATGATTTTTGCAATGTTTATTGAATTTCAGTGCCTTTAAATAAAGGATTCCAAATTAATTAAATCTAGCCGCATAGGGCGGCCACATGGCTGCCTACAGAGCTGCGTCCACACGGGATTAGCCCTGGCCACAGCCGATCCCGGCCACGTGGCAGCTTTCAGGCCAAGCCACACATGTGGCCGCACAACCTGACCGCACCAGATTCGGCCAAGCTGCATCGGATCCGGCCAGCTTGCCCGGCCGGCCACGGCGGGTGGTGGTCCGGCTGGGCGGCGCTCGCCGGCGTGCCATCCCCGGTGGTCGCGCGGACGGTGACAAGCACCAAAATGGCCACCTCCGCACGGTCAAGTTAGAGGGGTCGTCAGGGCCGTACCTTGCTGGAGTTCGGCCGACGATGGGAGGCGTCCCAGAAAAAGCTTCGGCGGCGCGCAGGAGGCGGCTCGATCAACGAAACGAGACACGTCTTCACCTACAGCTGCACGGAGGCGAAAGGATGGACGGCACGGTTGAAAATGCTGTCGAGGAAGGCCGTAGCTAGGTCGTCCACGGTGACCTCGGGTTTCCAGCGGGAATCAGCGACCAAACTTGGAACCCCTATAAAACATCCACAAATTCCTATCGGAAACTCGTCCTGAAGCGATGTCAAGGTAGGAGTGAGCCTTACCAACTGGAACTTCAAAAAGAAAACTCACCAGAGCCCGAGAATTTTGGCCGGTGGGCACGGCGGCAGTCCAAAAATTGATTTGGAGAAAAATCCCCCAAATCCGGCTGCCCGCCGTGAGGGAGGAGGAGAGGAAGGATGCGGGAGGCTCGAGGAAGGGGTGGCGCTCTCGCTGGCTGAAGAAGGAGGCTGGACGGGCTCTCGTGGTGGCGCTCAATGGAGGGTTGCCACTCGGCCGGAGGATGCAGGCGCACATGCGAGAAAGAGAGCCGGGAGAGAGAGAGCCGAGGGGAATGAAGCCAACTCAGGCAGGAACACGGGGCACGGGTTGTGGCGCGCGGGCCCTGGCAACGGCGGCGTGGCCAGCCTGCATGGACGCCGCGCGCGCACTGCACTGGCACAGGCTGGTTGGGGAAGGAAGGAAGCGACTGACAGGTGGGGTTCAACGGTTTTCTATTTTTCTTACTTTTCCCCGAAATTTCACAGCTCTTTGTTTTTTCCTCAAAATCTCATCTTTCTAAGATCCGATGAATTTGAAATTTTGCAGGGTTGAAGAACTTTTTATAGGGAACAACTTTTCTTTTGGGTTCATCTCCAAAAATTCGAAACATATTTTATTCTATAAAATTCAGAATTTAGTAGATGACTAAAGGAGTATATTAATTTGGTACTTCGAATCTTTTTTCCAAAAATTCTTTTTAATACCAACTACTCTGTATGATCACTTTAGAATAAAAATTTATTTTTTTCTTTCAATTTCAATTCAAAATTTGAATTTTTGATTTTGATTCCTTAAATCTTTTGAATTTTAGTTATCAAATTAAATTTTTTTGACTTTGAGAAATATGGGTTGTTACAGAGGGAGCATGTGGCAGCTTGAGATCCACGAGAACTCATCGCTGCAGTTCACACGCGTCTCTCTCTCTCTCTCTGTCTCTATGTGTGTCTTCACTCTTTTTAAGACTCTTTTTTCTTGCGTGCGCCAACAAGAAGTAGAGCCCGGGAAACTGACGGAGCAATGGAGACCCTGCTCCTCCTCCTCAGCGGCGCTATCTCCCTCGTAGCGTCGCTAGTCTTCTTGCTTCGCCATGGCCATACTCGCAGCAGCTCAAAGAGTAAGGCCCCTCTGCCTCCGGGACCGCCGGCTCTGCTCTTCCTCGCCAAGTTCGTCGCACTCAGGCGGTCCATCTTCGACCTCGGCCCGCTCCTCCGCGAGCTGCACGTGCGCCACGGCCCCGTCATCTCCCTCCGCCTCGCGCGCACGCTCGTCTTCGTCGCCGATCGCCATCTGGCGCACCGCGTCCTCGTCCAGGGCGGTGCCACCTTCGCCGACCGGCCTCCGCTCGTGGAGCCTGCCCGCCTCTTCAATGGCGGCCGCGACATCAGCAGCGCGCCCTACGGGGCCTACTGGCGTCTGGTACGACGCAACCTCGCCGGGGAGGCGCTGCAGCCGTCCCGCGTCGGTCTTTTCGCGCCCGCTAGGCGGTGGGTGTGCGACGCCCTCGTCAGAAACCTCCGTGAAAATTCTGGCGCCGGTGGCGAGGTCGTCACGCTCAGGCCGTTCCTGCGCCGCGCCATGTTCGAGCTCCTCGTCTACATGTGCTTCGGCGCGCGGCTCCACCAGGAGGTGCTCGACGAGATCGAGAAGATGCAGCACAGGCTGTTGCTCTCCGTCACCTCCTTCCCGGTGTTCGCCTTCTTTCCGGAAGTCACCAAGAGGCTCTTCCACAATCGGTGGGCGGACCTCGTGGCCGTGCGCCGGAGGCAGGACGAGGTGTTCCTCCCGCTCATCCACGCCAGGCGCGGCGAAGAGGAACCGCCGTGCTACGCCGACTCCCTCCTCGCGCTGCGTGTGGCCGACGAGGGCGACCGACCGCTGACGGACGCCGAGTTGGTCAGCCTGTGCTCCGAGTTCCTGAACGGCGGGACGGACACGACGGTGACCCTGGTGGAATGGATCATGGTGGAGCTGGTGAACCACCCGGACATGCAAGCCAAGGTGCGGGAGGAGGTGAATAAGAACAGTTCAAGTTCCAAAGCGGCAGATAACAACCTCCTCCAGAGCATGAGCAGCATGCCGTACCTGAAGGCCGTGGTTATGGAGGGCCTGCGCCTGCACCCGCCGGGCCACTTCGTCCTCCCGCACGGCGTGCAAGTCGATGCGGACATCGGCGGCTACACGGTGCCTAAAGGCTCGGAGGTGAACTTCCTGGTGGCGGAGATCGGCCGCGACGAGACGGTGTGGACGGCGCCGCTGGAGTTCCGACCCGAGCGGTTCCTTCACGGCGGCGTGTCGGTGGATATCACGGGGAGCAAGGAGATCAAGATGATGCCGTTCGGAGCGGGGCGGCGCATGTGCCCAGGGTACTCGCTGGGCATGCACCACGCCGAGTACTTCGTGGCGAGGATGGTGCAGGAGCTGGAGTGGCGGCCGCCGGTGGACGGACAGGCGGTGGACACGGCAGAGGTGCTAGAGTTCACAACCGTCATGAAGCATCCGCTACTTGTACGCATCGTGCCCACAACAAACAAAGACAACTAAACTAGCTCACTAGTTCATCTGGGTGCACGCGCCTATGTTAATTAGTAACTCGCGGCAAATCAACAGTGTAAAAGCCTGGCTACTTTACTGGTATATATATATATAATATATATATATTATATATATATATATACCATCTACTTTAGTAGTAATATCTCTGTTTTACATTGTTGTTGATAGGATAGAAAAGCGAAACAATGAAGAACCATCAGAAACCAATACCAGTGTTATGTCTGACAGATGTTCAACAGCAAGCACAGTACCAAGCCTCAAGTCCCATTACATAGCAGCAATGTACTTACTTGTTCCCCCAAGAAGGGAAACACAGAGATACATCTGTTTAAAAGTACATCGAGTAATATTACAAGTCATACAGAAACGTAATAGCAAAATCCATGACTAATAGCATGAAACATGGACGAGTTACACCCAAGACCCAAAATAAGCTAAATTTTACCAGGTTCAGAAATTTCAGGTACATATCTACTGGCTGATGCGTCTTCAGTGTCTTCATCATCAATTGCCTCCAGCATCCTTGACATCGATAGTGAATTCATACTCCTGATCACAGCCAAGGTAAGAATCTGACATCAAGTAAATCATGTAATCCTTTCTCCCTGCTTCTCCTGGAGCAGTGAACTCAAGTTTCACTCTTGCCCTCTTTTGGAGGGCCACCCTTTTGATTGCCAGCAACTGGTTAGTGGAACTATCACCAATCACCAGCCACCACCCTTCTTCCTTTGGCTTTGGGAACCTTGGTGCATGAACTGGCCCAACCTCAGACAGGTTAGTCATGTCACGCTCCAGGGTCACCTGCACAGTTACATTGTCACCAGCACCAATATCATCACCCTCACGGACCTCATAAGCCATATCAACATTGGGGAACCGTTTGAAGAATTCAATAATGTCTTGCAGCTGGGAGTTTGATAGCTGCAAAAGCTCCCGCATCTCATCAACACTCATCTCAGCAAGATCAAAGATATTCTCGATAGGCTTTGCTTCATTTTCCTGGCATCTCCGGGCCAAATCCTTTGTGAAGTGCGGAAGTTGGAGCAGCACAGAATCACGATCCCACATACCTTGTGTCACCATTTGACTCAACTCCATTGTATTGAGAGCAAGACTAAGCCAGCCATTGCTGGAGATAACATCCACCATTGCCTGCAGCAATCTGTGCGCAGAAAGAAGGATCTCCCGCTGATCAGCTGCAAGGTTTCCAACAACAGTATGCCTTGAGAAATGGGCTTGCAGCAAAGCATTGGCCTTAACATGTGGATCACCATACTTGGGCTTCTCGATAGAGAACCTCTGGTGTCGCACAAGCCTCTCAATAAATTCTTCCTCACCAGGTCGACTTGGAAGCTCTGCATATTCTGAAGCTGATGCCAGAATCTCCAGGAGACCTTTCATCTTAGTCTTCTGGGTTAGCATTGAACTGAAACGTTCAATAGTTGTGTAGCTAATGTAGTAATATGAAGCAATGAGACCAAGATTGAGGGGCTTCAGATACATATCCTCCTCTATAGCCACACACTTACTTGACTCCAAGTCACTCAGTATGGTCTCAACCAGCTCCGAAAGATGATCTGAAAGATGCCTGTGACTTACACCTTGAAGATTGTAGTAGTTAGGATTCTTCGTCAACCTCCGATACATGAAAGTCCAAGTAAGGTAATCCACAGCATCTTGCTTATTTTCTATAACACCAACCACCACCTCAGCATTCATATGATCATGCAAGAAATGGTGAAGATGACTCTCAACAGGGAAGGCCTCGAAAAGGAACTTCTTGTAGTACTCTTTGCGAGGAGCATGGCACAGTATCACACATTTCCCTGAATTATCCTGGAGTGGCCTGCTGGCATGACCCATCATTTGAAGGAGGTCTGTGATTGGATAATCAGTGTGAGCATTCTCTCGGCCATCATAATACTGGGTCCCCATAACAACCACCAAATGAGCAGGCAATGATCTTCCCCAGCACATTGTGCTGCTTACAACACAAACTTGGATCCTCCCCCCAAGGAACAGCTGGGTTACAAGTTCCTGATCAAGTTCACTTAGACCCTCATGCAAGTAGCCGACACCACATTTAAGTGTATTTCTAAGTGTCTCTTCTTCGACACCACTGGTGAAAGTATCCATCTCATCTTCCGACCCAAGAAGAAAAGGAGTTCGACCACCCTCCACACTAGAATATGCACACAAGTCCAGTGCAGTCAATCTTGCATGCTTCCTAGTGGGTACAAACACCAGAGCGGGCTTATCACTCTTTGCATGTTGTGTGATGGCAGTGTATGTAGGTTTAGTCATTGCTTGCATCCGTGCCTCAAAGTTTGCTATATCCACACCCTGAATATGAATTTCTAGTGGCACAGGTCGTACTGCAGGAGGGAAGTTGAAGAGGCCATGTGAGGTAGCGCCGATCCATTCACCAAGATCTTTTGCATTTGCAAGTGATGCTGAAAGTGCTACAATACGTATGTTGCTGCCAATATGACTTGAGATGCGCCTCATTCTTGATACAATAATTTCCAGAACATGCCCCTTCTCAGATCCGAGAAGATGAAGCTCATCAACAATAAATAAGCTGACCTGTTGGATGTGCTTTCGCTGTTTCCACCGGCGAGACAGTGCATCCCACTTTTCAGGAGTACTTATTATTATCTCCCCCTTATCAAGAAGCTTCAAATCAGCAGCGGTTTCACCTGTGAGCTCAACTACCTTTGCAAACTCACCAAATTTCCTCTCCCAGTCCCTAAATCTCTCTTTTGCAAGTGCTTCAATGGGCGCTATATACACGACCCTCATGTTGCTCTCACCAGACACTGCCTTCTGGTGGTTTCTTAGTATAGCAAACTCTGCACAAATCGTCTTTCCACTACCAGTTGGAGCAGCGACCAACACACTGTCATCAGTATTATACAAGATGGTGAACACTTGTGTCTGAATGGGATTGAAATGCTTGAACGCATTATAAAGGCCTTCATATCGTGCATTTCTCAATGCACTAACAGGAAGAGGCTGCAGATCAAGCAGTTCAGTTGGTGGAGCATACTTTTCCGGTAGAATTAAGTGCCTAAAACAAACAGGAAGAATTGTCTGGGAACCAAGCCACTTGTCAGACACCACATGAATAAAGTACTGAGGGGGCAATGGCTCATATATTGGCACTGTGAAGTTCAATGTATGGTCTTCATCCACATATTGTTTCTTAAGCATGAAGTACTCATGGTGAAGAATGTATTCTCCATCGTTGTCCTCAACAATAACCCAAAAGGGCTCCACATATCCATGCACCTTGTCATCCCACTGGAAATCAGGTGTAATAGTCAGCTCAAAACTCAAAATTGTACGAGTAATAGGTTGGACATGGGCTGAGAGGTTCAACTTTGGTAACTGGTGGATGCATTTGTGCAGCTGCCTACCCATTTTGGGAAAACGGATAAGCTCCCCAATTTCCTGTGATGAAAGGTCATAATACCTCTCCCAAGCCAACTCTTTTTTCTCCAGTTTCATAAGAATTTCCTTAGGAATGCCAGGGAACTGACGCAGGGGTGTTTGGACACTCCACATTTGCTTATCAACCATCTTACAAAGATTGAGAGCCTTCTCGGCTAATTGAGCCCACCCTCTCTTCAAAACTATCTCAAATAGAGCACGCAAGAGACGACCAGCACTCTGCATTAGAGAAGGGAGAAAAAACGTAACTACACATGTCATATAAGAAAACAATTCAGGTTCAGGAAGTGCAATCAGCAAGATAGAAGCAAGCAACTCATGTCAAGAAAGTGTAATCCGTTACCTGCTTGATGTAGACCATATCAGAGCTAAGGGAAAGTCCCTCCAGTTTCAGCCTAGAAATATATGCTTGCAGAAGAACATTGATCTTCGCGCTGGGCTCCTCCAAGCTCTCTTTCACAGGGATTGGCACACGATCCAAAAGCTTAGCCAGTTCCATTTTCTCATCTTGCCGTACACCAACATACTTAAATTCTTCACTCAGAGAGAAAAGCCGACATAGCTCAATATCACCCATTGTAGGTTTCAGGTACTCATTGTATGTCGAGATAGTTCCATGACTAATATAGTAATAACTGGCAATCCTTCCCAAGTCGGTAACTTGAAAGTATCCAGTTTTCCTGTCATACTTTATCAAATTGTTCCTATCCAGCAGATTTGCAGCAGAGTGTATCTGCAGCAGCACAAAAATTACAATAAAATTAAGGAATGGAACAAGCAGAGATGATGCAGTATTGCCAGTACAATGGGCAGAACAGGACTAGCATAGATACAAAATTAAGGTATAGGATGAAAAAAGTTAACTAAGTACATGCAACAAAGATAGGACTTATTGATGAACATTAAAAATGTGACTACCAAAATAAATCAACTGATGCTTCCTCAGACACTGCTAGTATAACGAAACACATCAAATATACGGCAAATCTAGCATAAAAAGAGCAGTCATGTCTACCAAGGAAATTCAATGATTTGAGAATCCAAAATTACTTTTTTGCAAGACTACAAATTTTGTGCCTGAAGCAAATATTTCTCGCACGACAAACTAACTACATTTGATGTGTAGTGTACCCATGGAAAAACTATATTAATAGAAAGTACACTATGTACCTACCCCAAATGCCAACATAAATCATGTTTTTCACTGAAATAACGCCCATGCTATGAAGATGCTACACTTTTTAATAGGAAAAGCAAATATAGAAAAGATGAATAACAAATAACCAGCTCGGATGCAATTGCTCAAATAGAGCACTCATATCAATGGCAGTCAAAACTGTGTTGCCAAATAGTGAAGTTAACTGCATATTTGGCCCTAATGGAGATGATCATTTACTACTGATTCTATGTTAATACAATAATTAACACCAAAGCTATGTAGCCACATTTGTTTACAGTCAAGAGAACCTATAGAAGAGATGACTTCTAGAAGTTCATTAACCTAAGAAAATATTAGAGAATGTTCGCAAAGGCAAAGACAAGTAATAGACGCATTAGCATGAAGCTTTCAAAACTGTAGAGAGTGTACTTACCAAGTCAGCTCTTCTTTCATCAAGCGTTTTGTCACTCTCCAAGATATCTGCTGGCAAGCCGTATAATGTGGGATTGCGGAGCATACGAATATAGAGGTATGTGTAGCCAAGCCACGAGCAAGCCTCCCGAGCATTCTGTATGGTCCCCAGAACAATCTCTGCATTCAGTTGATCAGCTAATTTGGATATGAACTGACTCTCGATAGGTAGCTGCTGATTCATAAGAGATAGGTAGTACTGCAATTCACTATGGCCGGTTAAGATTATTCCTTCTCCATGTGTATCATACTGTGGCCTTCCTGCACGACCAAGCATCTGCATAACGTCCAGTGGACTTAGTTCTGTCCAAGCACCTTTTTCTGGGTTGTAAATCTGGGTACCCTTTATAATAACGGTGTGTGCAGGCAAGTTAACACCCCATGCAAGTGTAGCTGTTGATACAAGAACCTGGATATGCTTATCAGCAAAAAGTTCCTCAACAAGCTCACGGTCAACCCTTGCCATGCCAGCATGATGAATGGCAAAGCCATACGGCAGAAGATCCTTGAGATCACTGCTTTTGACAAGGTCTGCATGAGTACCAAGAATCTCTTGGCTTGCACTCTCGTTCTTCAGAAAGCGGCTCAATGTGTCGTTGGCCAAAGCAGCATCTCTTATGGCGCGTGCAGTTTTTGCAGTCTCCTTCCTTGAGTGCACAAATATAAGCACCTGATGCTTACCAGCAGCAGCCATAACTTTTTCATAGCAAATCTCATTCATCAACTGGAACCTCTGTAATGGCTTCCTCACAGTGATCCCGATGTATTGCTGAGCGAGAGGGCAAGGTCGGTAGGTGTTGTCAAAATAGAAAAGGCCCTCCTTGCGAACACGCAAAAACACTGCAACATCTTCATAGTTTGGCAGAGTCGCAGAGAGCCCAACCAGACGAATATGTTCTTTGGTCGTCTCGATCTGCCGAACTGTCCTAGCAACAATGCTCTCCAGAACAGGTCCTCTGTTATCATGTAGCAGGTGAATCTCATCGATGATTAACAGCTTAACCATTTGAGTATAGGTTCTATCACCTGATTTCCTAGTCACGATATCCCATTTCTCAGGGGTCGTAACAATAATCTGTGTTTCATCAATCTGCTGTTTGGTCAAGTTTTGATCTCCACTGAGCTCCCTCACAGTAACATTGTAATCTGCCAAACGCTTCGATAAATTTCCAACAACCTCAGCAACCAAAGCTTTCATCGGGGCCACATAGACAATCTTGTATTTTGTGTTGTCAAACTCTCCATCCTTCATGTGCAGTCCAATCTGCTGCAGGATCGTAAGCACAGCCACATTTGTTTTCCCAGCACCAGTCGGAGCACAGAGAAGGATATTATCTGGTTTGAAGAGAGCAGTATCATAGACCCTGCTCTGAACCCTGTTCAGCTGTGTCATCCCAGCAAAAGCTGGTTGTGCCCACTCTGGCATTTCAGATATCTTTACAATCTTCTCTCCGGTTTCATACGGCCTGGCTTTCAATGCTGGCACATGGACCTCCTCATAGCCTTTATGAGGGGTTCTAAACGATCCCTCAGGAAGTTCACATTTCTTGTTGGCCATGAAGAGACCACCCTGTTGAAAAGAGAGGCTCTCAAGGTCAAGCAGCTGCCTTTGTCCTTTCAACCATCCACTCTCCATATCCCGTTCCACTGCCCTGCGCTCTCTGGTACCATCAGTGGCAGCTGCGTCGCTGTTGAGAAGCCTCTTGGCCTCATCCCTGATGCTTTTCTCCAGATTCTTCTGCCTCTCCTTTGCAGAGGCCCTGGTTGCTTGCAGCTGCTCTAGTATTGGAGCTAAGCTCGGATCTGCAACCATCTCCTCTTCTATATTCTTGCGCTGCTCCTGATCCTCTGCCCTGGCTAACCGGGTACACCAGACAATCTTGAGCCGGTTCCGCAGCAGCAGCTTAATGAGATCAAACTTCTCATAGTCCAACAGCATGACAAGGCGATTCTCTACGTCTCTGTCATCACCCTCAGCTATTATCTTGAGAATCTCCTCTGCAAGCTTCTGGTTCTGCTGGGGATCCATTTCACCATACGCCTGGGTTATCTTGCGCTGAAGCCAGTAAGCATCGATGTCCTGGACATTAACATTCAAGGCCTGGTTGGCGTTTTCCATGTCATCATCATCCAACTCGCCACCCATCTGCATACCTCCAGGCTGGTTCAGCTCAGCAGCATCGTCCTCATCATCCTCATCAAGCTCATCTTGCACCTGATGATTGTAAACAGAAACAAATTGCAACATAAGTATCTCATCATCTTCATCAGTAAGATAAGAGGCAGATAATGACTACAAGACTAATGGAAGTAAAGTGGTTACCTGATCTAAGTCACTATCCTCTTCTTCATCAGACTCTTCGAACTCGACAGCAACGCCAATATCATCATCCAGTGCGGTGTCCATGCCATCAGCACCAGAAGGTGCAGTAGCAGCAGAGTCCCCAGAAGCATCATGGAAGTCGGTAATGAGCTTGCCAATAGAGACGAGCTGGTCAAAGGTCTGGTTGGAAAGAGTGTTGAGAAGCTTCTCGATCTCCTTCTTCTTGTCAGGGTTCTTGATCTTGTCATTCTTAAGGGTGGCGAGCACCTCGTCTGCGGCCCCACCAAGGACGTCAAGGGGCTGGCCGCCGAGCTGCTGCTGGATGATACTTAGCAGGGCCTCGTAGGCGGCGCGCGTCTCCTTGGTCTGGGGCTTATAGACGACGTCGTCAGTAAGGGAAAGGACGGAGACGTCGTGGTGGGTGGAAGCGCGGCGCCTGCGCTTGGAAGGGAGGTCGGGGTCGGGGGCGGAGGCGCGCTTCTTCTTGCCCTTCGACTTGGCGAGCCTCTCCTGAAGCTCCGGCGGCTTGGTCTGGACGGCACGGTCGCCAAATGATCTGGGGTCTATCTTGCCCCATAGCGTCTCGGGCTCGCCGGTGGGCTCGTGGGTGTCGCGGGGGCGCGAGTCGGTGGTGAGGACGAGGCTGGAGTTGGCGCGGTACTCGTATTGCTTGAAGCGAGCGTGCGCCTCGGCGCCGCCGCCGCCAAGGTTGGCCATGGCTGTCCAAGGCAGCCAAATCTGGAAGGAAAACCTACTTAGCGAACTGGGGCGGTGTCGATGCGCAGAGGGGTGGGTTGGTTGATTGGTTACCTTTGGTCCGCGGCCGTCTCCGGCGCTTGCTCCGGTGCTCCCGTCAAGGCCGAGGAGGGTTAGGGTTTTGGTACGATTGGATTTCGTGGGAAGAGGAAGCCCGAAGGATCTGATCTATCTATCGCCAGCCAGCGGAGAAGGCGGCAGAATGAACCGACTTTCTGATCGTAGGCCGGCCCAAGGTCCTCTTTCGAACAGAGTTGGGTCAGGTTCCAAAAGAAAAACAGTTGGGCCGGCACAGGTTATCTTTCTAGCAGAGTTGAGCCGGCCCAATGTCCACTTTCTAGCAGTGTTGAGCCAGACCAGGGCCGCCCTTTACATTGGTTTTAATAACATTTCACGGTCCTGTATCTACTGCACCAGTGGATTTTTAAAGATGCAAATACACTAAAATAAGCGACTGATTGAGCTGCATCTTTTTAAACAAAACAGACAAGTAATTTCATCTGTAGAGGTGGGGCAAATCAGAAAACTATGTCAGGATAAGACATAGTAGTATCTGCATGACTGCATCACAATTTGACAGATTGCAGCAAAGTGCAGAGAAGAACACCACAAATGTACGTACGACTTTCAATGTCACAGGACCAATTACCAGAACTGAAAATTACAAGCAGCCAAAACTGTTTTATGGATTGAAGGATATAAAAATAGATGGTGTCAGCATTGTTCTTTCCACGAATTGAGTAATCATATTCCCCTAATTTATGATACTTCGACAATTTTGATGAGGGCGATCCTGCCTGCTCTTTGCTCAATTTTAGTATCAGTGTCTCCACAGTGTTGACAAAGTTGCCGACTGCCATTTACCACCAGCAAGATCCCGCAGACAACCACCTGGCAAATCAGAAAACATGGTGTAAATTCAGCTCTGGACAGGTGCCATTCTGATTTAATCCTTTGTGAATATCTTGAATAATACCAAACGAGAAAAACTCTAACAATCTAATACAATGTGAAATTAAATCATCAATACTGAAAGCTACTTGAGATATTCTTGCCTGCCAATCAGAGGCCCGTCCATGCAAAGCTGTCTGAAGAAGTAATATTCCAAACATACGCTTCAAAACCAGTGCACAAAGAATGTGAGGTAGGTTTAAGATAAGTGACAACTAGAAGCTTGCCATGCTTTGAATCCACACAGTATATACCTGTAATATAAAAAGAACAGGATATAGGAGCAAGAGCTGCCTTTCAACACCAGATGTTTCTCCAGCGACAACGTCCATTCTTTTAGCCTGCAAGTAATCAAATGAGGAAAAAGTCAGGTTCAGCTCAAGAAAATTATTTAGATAATGGGTTGAGGCAAGGCAACAATTGATTGGTGTGTCCATATTTATCTTTTAAAGGAAGACATGATTACATTTCATACTTACCAGTTATCTAAAACCGGACCAGTATACTATCGATAGTCTTGAGTTGTTCCAATTCTCCTGAATTTGCAATGCCAGGATCCACATAACACAGCTGAAAATACAACACGGAAACTAGATGAATCTCAAAACTTTAACTCTTCATTTCATGTGTTCTGGTCATCGATGTACCTGATATTGTGGCTTCTTGAGGGTGTGGACACCTCTTTTCACCAGACTCTGCCATCCTCTTTTGTTTCTGAGAGACCTTTCTAGATCTGCTGTTTTCTGCATCCATTAAAGCAAAGCATTTGAATAAATTATAGTATCTGATACAGAAAACAGCTTGTCAATCAAGATTCAGAATGATTAAGTTTGTACAGTAAATAAATGAAGGAAAGAGAAAATACAATCGAGATCTGTCACAACATAGCACAGTGCAAAAGGAATAACGAGGGTAAGTGCTTTTCAAGTCTGGGCTGCTGCCTGCCTTCTCAATCTACATTACAAGAAAGCAAGATGTACTGACAGTGTTAAAAATAGACATAGTTACATGAAGGGTTGCTAGAAAGCAGCTTTTCAGTTTGTGCTGGTGGTCCTGAAAATGATTGTTCAAGCAAACCGTATGACAGTGAAAATAGAAAATAGCATGATACTTGTTGATTTTTGAGCCCAACAAAAACAATAGCATAAGATGAACTTAAATGAAGTGTCAAAATAATAACTGACAAATTTGAAAGGAAAATCATTTGACGAAAGGAATTGATAACAAAAAAATACTTACATGGCCAGGATCTAAAATCAAAAGGGTGTATTGGTCCTGAGCTCCATGATGACCCTTTTTCTTTTGAATCCCAATTATGGTTCTGGAATGCCCTTGATGTTGGAAATACAGTGGGCTGTACATGGATCCATTTTAGTTAGCTAAAATAAACCCTTTTAGTTACCTTTTCAATCTGAATAAGCATTTTTACACTTCCCAAATATAAAATGAAGACACTTACGTTTTATCGCTGACAAAGGTGACACGGTGCATGCCCGATGTATCAGAACGCGCAGCCGCAAAGTAGTTCCAAACCCAGTGAACAAGGACCTGGCTGCCCCTCATAGATTCATCAGCATCCTCGTGGCAACGTTCAGAAGCTGATTTTACAGGATTACTCCTTGCGACAAATTTGTCCATAGGGCCTCGTACTTGACTCCCTGCACATTTTGCATTCCCAGTTTGGCGACCTGATGATTCAGTGCTATCAAAATCAACAATCCTGGCGCGAAGACCAAAAGAGCGGAAGAGGGTAGCACATTCTGTCGTCCCTATCCATTTCTTGGCGCCATAAACTTTGTTATGAAAATGGGTGGAACCGAGAGTATCGAAACCTTTATCCCAAGCAATTTCAAGCCACCTTTGGAGCGAAGGGATGTCAGGAACAAATCCAGAGCCACCGAACAGTACTTTTCTTGCTTCTGGTCTTTGGTTGAGCAGATGAGAGCTCATCATCTGAATGTTTCTCCATCCGCATCCCCAGCCCTCGTCTTCAGATGGCAGACTCTGATGATGGTCAATATGGCCCGATATGATAGACAGAGTTGTCGAAGAAGTAGAAGAACCTCCTTCTGACTCCAGGCAGTTCTTGAGTAAGTTCATGACGCCGCCTTGTATTTGTTGAACCTCGCTTCTGACTTGTGTTCCTACCAAGCAAGAAATCTGTTGGTCCAATATCTCGGCGTGGTGAGATGAGAACCCTCCTCCTCCTCCTCCTCCTCCAGTGTGACTTGACGAGGCCCCTTGAGGATCAGTAGAATGATGAATGAACGATCCCTCGTAGCGTTCAGGGCCGCTCTGCAGTTAAAAGGGAAGCTAAGGCAGGTGCGGCGCCAGGGCGGGGATGAAATAGAAGAAGAACAAGTTGGGCACACGGTAACTAACCGTGAAATCTGTATTTGAATCCGCAAGGGCGATGTGATGTGCCAACTCCATGTCCCTTTGAAGTTGATCATCCTTAAAGTGGCTATTGGCATGGCGTTCGAGTTCGGCTGTAAGAACTCGCAAGTTGCAGATAGGGCAAGACGAGATCATCGCCAAATTTGAGGTCTTGCTGCAGGAGGAAGGGTGGGGGGGTTATGGAAGGCGCTACCCCCGGAGACCGAGGAGGGGACGTGGAAGGGCGGTACCGGAAGGGGGCGAGGGAGTCGGCGGCGGCTGGCGGTAGGAGATGGGAACGACGGCGAGTAACTGGAGACGACGGGGAGAGATGATGGGCCGCCGAGAAAGATTGAAAAGAGGAATTGGTAGGCTTTGTTTGTGATGGGCTTCATCAACCCTCCCCTCGTCTTCCGTCCGTAGCATGCGTGCGGTGCCATGCCATCAAATGATTGGCGGCGAACGGCTGGATCGGCACACAGGATTCCCATTGAACAAATTCAATTTTGTCTTCTCTCGTCATCAAAATTCAAATGGCTGGCTATCCGCCCATCGTCTTGGCAGCAATCCATCACACCCATTCCCTGTTTGTTGTTCGCGCTAGTGGTTGTTTGGTTCTTGCAGCTGTGTTGGTCGCAACTGGATCCACAGCAATGCCAACCATAACCGTATACTAGCGACCATGTTTTTTGTTGAGTATACTCCCGATGTTAAGGCCACAAAGGAACTTTTTTTAATTTCTACAATCTTTTTTCGAAAACATTAAACTAGATTTTTATTAAAAAAAAATTGACATTTGTGCGAAAATCCTGCGCTCGAATGGAGAACCGCCGTCTCACCGACTAAGTAACAGAGTGATCTCTTCTGAGCTGCTGCCGTCAAACACTTTCAACGCCTAACTAAAAGGATAATACAGTTAGCTGTTGTTTCGTTTCTGCAGATAGCACTTACTCCATCTAAAGCAGTTATCTGGGGATCATGATGATGATAATGATCCAAGCAGCGGGTTGCCCGGCCGTATGGCGATGAATTCTGGTGACGGGCGGGCCATGCAAGAAAGGCGCAACACTCCACATGGAAAAGTCTGCAAGGCCACATTCACCCTCATCCCCAGGCGAGACGTCCAAATCACTCGAATTCACCCGCACCACCTCTCCTCGGGCAGCTTCACCTGCAGCAGAGCGAGAGCCACAGCTAGAGTCACACAGTACGTACAGCCTCACCAAAGCCATGGCGATGCCGCCGCATGAGCAGCCGCAGCCTCGACACCATGCCCGCCGACCGGACACCAACACCACCAGCTCCATCGCCACCAACAGGTGGGGGCCCTACTCCGGCGCCGGCGACTTCGCCAGCAACATGGCCGTCATCCTCGCCGCCCTGCTGGCCGCGCTAGCGCTGGCTCTCGCGCTCAACGCCGCCGTACGCTACCTGCTCCGCCGCGCCCGCCGCTCTGCTGCTCAGACTCGGAGAGCGGACACCGCCCACGCGGACCCAGAGAAGCCGCCGGTGGAGGAGCCCGAGGCGCCGCCTCCGCTCCCGGTTCTGGTGTACTCGACCTCCGGGACGAAGCTCGCGGGCGCCGCGGCGGAGTGCGCCATCTGCCTGACCGAGTTCGTCGACGGGGACGCCGTCCGCGTCATGCCGGCCTGCGGCCACGGGTTCCACGCGCGCTGCATCGAGAGGTGGCTCGCCAGAGGGCGCCGCTCCTCGTGCCCGACCTGCCGCGCCCCTGCTGCAGCGCCGGCCGCTGCTGGCACCACCACCAACACCGTCACCGAAGGAGCGATAGCTATTCCTATCCAGCACCAGCAGGCTGAGCAGGCCGCAGCACCATCGTCGTGAAGCTTTCAATTTATCTTGCACTCTTTCTTTTAATTTGTTTATGTTTGTAAATATTTTATAAGGAGAACGGAGCAATTCAAGATTTCAAACCGTAGTTGTTTGATCAGGGCGTCATGCTCGCTGTTCACTCGAATTGTTACCTGTGGATTGAAAGCTTGGATTTGGAGAGAACTTTTTGCAATTTGTTTCCCTGTTTTGTTCCGGCCGGTCCTTGGATCAGAGTTTTGAGCAAGTTTAATTGTTTAATTCTACTTAAGCCTCCTTTTAGATTGAAGTAAATTTTTCTTATTTCTGCATTTTAATTAACTGATTTTTTTAAATTTTTTATGAAAATTCTGCGTTCCAAAAAAAACTCTTAGATTAGATAAGAAGAAGTACATCTAAGAAGAGGAGAAATTAAGCTTGGTTATTGTAAAAGTTTCTTGATTTGTAATGGCCTCTCTCTTCTCTTGTGTTGCATGAAGTTGAAATCGAACCAATCCAAAACTCAATTATTACGAAGCATGCATACTCTCGAAGAGTCGTCAGGTCGCCCGTTCGATCTCAAAGAATCAACGTACTGGCATGTCGTACGAGCTGTGGGCTCGTGGTCGTGGGTCTCTTTCGCCTTGCTTTGTGCGCACTGTCACTGTAGTTCTATATTACTACTTTTATCTATCTCATAAAAAAAACATTTTTGATTTTTTAAAAACCACATTTGATTACTTATTTATTCAATTTTTTTGCAAATTTTAAAACAAATAAATCATGCTTATAGTATTTTTAATGATAAAACAATTCACAATAAAATAAATTATAATTTCACAAATTTTTTGAATAAAACGAGTGATCAAACTTTAATCTGAAAGTTAAAAAATAATTTTTTTTACGAGACAGAAGGAGTACTTAGTCATTTAATTCTATTTAGTTTTCTCAAGTTACTTGCCGCTCTCACTTTTTTATTTGCACACTTTATATATCTATTTTCTTCTATTTTTGATGTGGATTATCTTTTTCACTTCTACTTAATTCTTAGCCTCAGAGCTAAATTCACAAGTAAATAATTCTGGGCCGGATGATCAATCAGTAACGTGTACCAAACGTGGGGACGGGCCGTGCCACGCGCATCAAACGTAAGTGATGGTCCCTTCTTCTTATCTACTCATAGGTCGGGCATGTGTGATGGGCTAGCTACTCGTTATCTTCTGCTTCCCAATGAATGAATGACTTATCATGCCTTTATTCTTTCCTTTGGGTTTCAAATTCAAAACTGATTTAAGCAACGTTTTCCTCCAAAAGCATGCAATGCGAACTATACCAAAGCTTTCATGCGCAAATTGATTAGCTGAACTCGTGTTGAGTTGATCAATTTTTTTTTACACATGAATTCACGTCATGTTTATGAGGTATCAAGGGGACGAATATTTTTTTAGCGGCCGCTTGCACTTTGGCCATAACTTCAGATGGAACGGAGAAAAGAAATAGAAATGCATTTTGGAAGCCTTTTTTTTTTTTGCCCCAACAAAAGATCTTGGAGTGCTCCTACTCATTGGCGATGCGCTAATGGATCGTTTCCGTATGGGCTGACCATGAGGTTTAGGCCCATATTGGTGAGCCCGGCCGTCTTCTTTCTTAGTAGAGCCAGCTAGCCAGGCGGCCCAGGCCTTTATCGATTCTTCCTCTCCGCGCGCCATGAACCATGAGTCGCCATCTCTGCAACCAGTACGCTGCCCTCCTCTCCTCCGCCGCCGCCGGCGGCCGGAGCGGAGCGCACGTCGCTGGCGCAGTCCATTGCCTCATCCTCAGGACCCTCCCCTACCCGCCGGAGACCTACCTCCTTAACCAACTCCTAACAGCCTATGGCAAGGCTGGCCAAGCCGAGCGCGCCCGTCGCCTGTTCGACGCAATCCCCCACCCAAACCTCTTCACCTTCAACGCTCTCCTCTCCACGCTCGCCCACGCTCGGGATTTTTCATGCATGGATACTCTCTTTGCATCTATGCCAGATCGCGACGTCGTCTCCTACAATGCGCTCATCGCTGGCTTCTCCAGCGGTGGCTCCCCTGTGCGGGCCGCTGGGGCCTACCGCGCGTTGCTCCTGGAGGAGAACGTCAGGCCTAGCCGAATCACGATGTCGTCCATGGTCATGGTGGCCTTGGCCTTGGTCGACCGTGCCCTCGGCAGGCAGGTGCATTGCCAGATACTGCAGCTTGGGTTCGGCGGGTATGCTTTCGTTGGGAGCCCGTTGGTTGATATGTATGCCAAGATGGGCCTGATTCGAGATGCCAAGCGTGTTTTTGATGAACTGGAGTTCAAGAATGTGGTCATGTATAATACCATGATCACTGGTCTGCTCCGGTGCAAGATGGTTGATGAGGCGAGGGACTTGTTTGAGTTCATGCCAGAAAGAGACCCTATTTCCTGGACCACGATGGTTACAGGGTTGACGCAGAATGGGTTGGAGCTGGAGGCTCTCCATGTTTTTAGGAGGATGAGAGCAGGGGGCGTCGCCATTGATCAGTACACTTTCGGAAGCATACTTACAGCCTGTGGTGCCCTTTCAGCTCTTGAACAGGGGAAACAGATCCATGCCTACATAATCAGAACTTTGTATGATGACAATGTCTTTGTCGGGAGTGCTCTTGTTGACATGTACTCCAAGTGCAAGACCGTCAGATGGGCAGAAACTGTTTTCAGGAGGATAACGTGCAGAAACATCATCTCTTGGACTGCTATGATAGTTGGCTATGGTCAGAATGGATGCAGTGAGGAGGCCGTGAGAGTGTTCTCGGATATGCAAAGAGACGGCATTAAGCCTGATGATTTCACCCTAGGAAGTGTCATAAGTTCTTGCGCTAACCTAGCAAGCCTGGAGGAGGGTGCCCAGTTCCACTGCCTAGCACTTGTGTCAGGATTGATGCCATATATTACAGTGTCCAATGCACTAGTTACCTTGTATGGGAAGTGTGGAAGCATTGAAGATGCACAACGATTGTTCAACGCGATGTCATCTCATGATCAGGTCTCCTGGACAGCCCTTGTCTCAGGATATGCTCAATTCGGGAAGGCCAAAGAAACTATAGATTTGTTCGAGAAGATGTTGGCTGAGGGCGTGAAGCCTGATGGTGTAACATTTATTGGAGTCCTTTCTGCTTGTAGTCGTGCTGGATTTGTGGAGAAAGGCCGTGACTACTTCGATTCCATGCAGAAACACCATGGTATTGTGCCCATAGATGATCACTACACCTGTATGATTGATTTGTATAGCAGATCAGGGAGGATAAAAGAAGCTGAAGAGTTCATAAAGCAAATGCCCATGTCCCCTGATGCAATTGGATGGGGGACGCTGTTGAGCGCATGTAGGTTGCGTGGTTACATGGAAATTGGCAAATGGGCTGCTGAAAATCTCTTGGAAATTGATCCGCAGAACCCGGCGAGCTATGTGTTGCTTTGCAGCATGCATGCAGCTAAAGGTCAATGGAACGAGGTTGCCCAGCTTAGGCGTGGAATGAGGGACAGACAAGTGAAGAAGGAGCCAGGTTGCAGCTGGATCAAGTATAAGAATAAAGTTCACATCTTTTCAGCTGATGACCAGTCTCATCCCTTCTCCAAGGAAATTTATGAAAAGCTCGAGTGGCTTAACTCCAAGATGATCCAAGAAGGATACAAGCCTGATGTCAGTTCGGTGCTGCATGACGTGGCAGACTCAGATAAAATTCACATGCTCAGCCACCACAGTGAGAAGCTTGCAATCGCCTTTGGCTTGATCTTTTTTCCACAGGAAATACCAATTCGTATAGTCAAGAACCTACGGGTATGTGTGGATTGTCACAATGCTACCAAGTTCATATCTAAAATAACTGGCCGTGATATTCTTGTGAGGGATGCTGTCAGATTTCACAAGTTTAGCAATGGTGTGTGCTCTTGTGGGGATTTCTGGTGATGGCAAACTTTGTACCAATATACCTTCTTCAAGCATGAAGTATAACTGGAAGCCTTAGCAGAAGAAAGGGGGAAAATGGCCTAGTGAAGCAGATTATGGGTTGCATGTTGTGGCCATCATCTGATTGTATGTTCTTTCTAAAAATATGTGAGTTGACTGTATGGGATTTACTTCATGGGATGACAGTCAAAATTTTGGATAGTTACTGATTTGAACTTTGATTAAATTAGTTTCCTAATGGTTGATAGTTATACTTTTGACAGCCAAAAGTGCCGAAAGGTTGTTGCTGGTTATGTTATACCCCAAAAGATCGTGATATGGGTCTGATCATTTGAGCTGGGGGCTGCCTATGGAAGATCTTTTGTTTTTCTTTGACGGAAATTAGAAGATCCTTTAGGAAAGTGGAGATAGAGGAATGGACAATCTGATCTAGAGACAGTTGTGCTGGACGAATATAGAAACAAAGGAATCTGTAACTAGAAAAATCAGGGATATACTGTGCCAGATCAATGTACAGCTTCATTGTATTTAGAACTGTAGATTTGAGGTCGGTTGACATATAGTACCCCTGAAAATTCATTTTTTTCTATGGATGATGTGGCATGACAACTCAGGGAATTTTGGGTGGATCTGAACTGTATAGATTATTCAGGAGGAAGATGTGCATCCCCTAATGTACAGTGTTGGTGGCAATTGTTATCTGGTGTTTGGTCAGGGACAGCTTTGGCTGGGACAAAAACCCACTGGCGACCTAGAGTTCTGGACCAGGGTGGGAACAAAAAGAATAGAACACACTTTTTTGTTAGCTGGAGTTTGCTGGGCTCTTTGACGTACAAGGAACTATAGGGTCTTCTTTGACATCGATCCTGGTAGCTTCAGCGAAGGTAATTGCTTAGAGAATCTTTGGTTTCGGTTTCCTTCACTACTGGAAGAAGCTGGGAACATCTGGACGCTGTGCTGGGCAAGCTACAAGGACTAAAAGAAACTATAAAAGGGTGCTGAATTGAGCAGCTGTGCTTCTATGAATGAAAAGTTCTGCCTAATTTAGGCATGTAGTCTGCTTCACCTGTATGTACGATGAACCTTTTTTTGTGAACTATCATTCTTTTTCCCAATAAGTTTTACTTCCAACGTTATGAGAATTATAATCATCTCTGCAAGAACTTTTAAACACCCCACCTATGTGAGTTACTATGGCTTATCATTATTTGGTCCTATTGAAATACTCCTGGCATATTTCTCTGAATATGTTGGCCTCAGGAGATGGTTTTCCCTTGCTAAAAGTTCACAGTTGTTGCTAGCTTAAGGCATCAAAGACTGCTCAACAAGACTAGAATTTGTGCATCATGCCATGTTCAGGTTTGTTCAATATTTTATTAATTTGTCTGCATTTCGTGTCCACCTTGTGACCCTAATGAGCAGGAGAGCATGTGCCCTGGTCGGATCCAGAATTTATATTTTTATAATATGTAAACCGAAACTGTTGGTGTAAAAAAATGGAGAGAGAAGATATATCAAAATCTCTGTATAAATCTATTATACAGCCTTGTTGCAGATCTGATCGGTGGCGTCTCTTCCACTAGCTAGGCAGTACAATTGGAATGAATACAGCGACCGATCGATGGAGATAATAATCGAAACAAAAATTGAGAAGAGAAATAATAAGTCCATCATATGCTATGTATGATCAATAATGGGGATGGGAACCCAAAAAACCAAAAAAAAAAAAAAGGCCGGCTCGGTCATGAATCAAAGGTCAGCGATGTAGGCCTGGTTGTATGAGGAGTCCATCTCGTGGACAACGAGTGTCTTTGCGGTGACGCGTCCGGCGGTGGCGTTGTTGAAGAGGTAGACGCCGGCATTGGCGTAGATGGCCTCGGTGGGGTAGACGCGGGAGGTGGCGGTGGACCTTCCGCCCATGGCGAAGCTCTCGACGATAGAGTGATCGACGAGGATCCTGACGGAGAGGGCCTCCCCGCGGAGCACGGGGACGACGCTTCCGACGACCCTCTTGACGATGTCGTTGGCGCTGGAGGACCTGGACTCGTCGTGGCAGAAGTGCGTGGTGAGAAGGCCGTCCAGGCCCTTGGCCACGTAGAAGTAGACGGCCGTCTGCTCCCGGCGGTGCTGCTTGTCGGCGAGCACCAGCAGGCCGAAGGGTCCCAACGCGCCACGGTTGGCGGCGCCGCCGCTGGTGCTGCAGTTGTAGGCGACGTCGGCCTCGTTGATGGCCATGACGGCGTGGCGGTCGAGCTCGAAGTCGGCGATGATGTCGAGCTGGGTGGCGCGGTGCAGGTTGAGCGGGAAGACGGAGCCGGAGTCGACGGTGATGCCGCTGAAGTCGGTGGAGTTCTTGCGCAGCGTCTCCACCTCCTCCACGGGCCACTGGAGCAGGTTGCGACGGGTCTTGGTGTCGAACACAACCGTCCGGGGCAGAGACTGCATTAGGAGTATTTTTTGCGAAAATCAGTCGATACACAACCGGTATCCAATTATTAATTAGTTCAACAAATTAAAGACAACAGCATCAGTATGTATACAGTAGCTTATAGCGCTAATGAGAGGACAATACATCCCTTTTGCGGTCTATATCTATTATAATATTAATAATAATAGTAACAAACAAGTTATACAGTACAGAATTAGGTAGTACTATTGCCACTTTTGCCAGGCAAGTAGAGCAGCACATGCCTGTGCATGTGTTCCAACGGCCAATGTTCCAATGGCATTTCTTTGGACGTTCTTTCTAACCCAACAAAAACAAAAAGTGACTAACGATAATTGAGAGAGAGAGAGAGAGAGAGAGAATTCAAATTCATCAACTGACTGCTCCTAACTAATAACTAATAGCAGTAACTGATTCAAGGATGGAGAGGCCTTGTTTGTTGCGAAAAGAAAATTGGAAATAAAGAAAGAAGAAAATGAAACAGGGGTGGTACCTGAAGCGACGCCCATCCCTTTGCGACGTCCGCTCGCTCTGAGTCGGTCTCTCCCACCCATCCCCAGAGCACGCGGCGGCGCTTGGCCGGGTCGTAGAAGGTCTTGGACGCGTAGAACTTGCCCCAGTCGTAGCGTAGGCCGACGCCGACGTCAATCTCCGCGTCCAGGGGCGTCCACTCATTGGCCGCCGCGTCGTACCGTCCCAGCGCGTAGTAGTCGTGTCGGTCGTCGTCCATACTCGCCTTCATCACGTGCACCACGTCGCCCACCACGCCGTTCTTGGACATGGCGTCGGACATGTCGATGCCGTTGCTGCCGCGCACGCCCACGGGGTAGAAGTCGATGCACTCCCACATGCCGGTGCCGGCGACGCGGTGGAGCACGCCGGGCACGAGCTCGTACCGGACAAAGTCTTTAGTCTTGTAGGCGACGGCGATGCCGGCGTGGTCGGCGTCGTCCTTGGAGCCGATGACCATGCGCCAGGTCCGGTCGGAGGGATCGAACCACGCCGTCGTCGGGTCCCGGAAATCCTTGGGTCCGATGCCCGGCGGCGGGTACAGCACCGGGTTGCCGTCGTACTTGGTCCAGTTGGTGAGCAGCGGGTCGCTGGGATCCGACGGCACGGCCAGGCACTGCACCTGCACAGACTCGTTGGTCGAGCCCGTGTACAGCATGGCGAGGCTGCCGTCGGGGAGAACGGTGGCGGAGCCGGTCCAGACGCCGTTGACGTCGTACCACTGGTCGGGCACCATGGCCAGAGGGAGGTGGCGCCAGCGGACGAGGTCGCGGGACACGGCGTGGCCCCAGGCGATCTTGTTGCCCCAGATGGCGCCGTCGGGGTTGTACTGGTAGAACAAATGGTACCAGCCCTTGTAGTAGACAGGGCCATTGGGATCGTTCATCCAGTTCCTCTCCGGCTGGAAGTGGAATCCCGTGCGCTGCCACTGCAGCATGGCATTGCTCCACGGGAACGCGTTCCCGCCGTCGCCGGCCGCGCGCAGTCCGACCCTGTCGGCGCCCGACGTCTTCTCCGACACGCCGGCGCCCGGACCTCTGCTCAGCATCGACTCCTCCTCCTCCGGCTCCGTAACAGCCACTGTACCTGTGGCGCGCGGCGCCATCGATGGGCGGACACCGGCGAGCGCGGCGACGGCGAGGAGCAGCGCGGCGGAGAGGACGATCGCGGCGACGCAGAGGGGGCGCCTCCTGCCGCCGCGGCCGTTGTCAGCGACATCTGCGGACGCGGGCAGCGGCGTGTAGGAGACGGAGTAGGGGAGCGGCGGGCTGCCTCGGGTGTCCATTGATTGGAACTTGGAGGAAGGATTTGCCGAGTTTAGTTTGGAAGAACGCTAGACTTGTGGGATGGAGCTGCGTTCGCCTTGTCGCTCGCTCATACTGCCTAGGAGAATGAAACGGCCATTAGGTGGTTGGCGTATTTATAGTTAGCCGTTGGAGCGCGGTGACATGACAGTCGCAAAGGAATGGAATGGAATGGAATGCGGGCGCTTCTGTCCTTCTTCTTGACGGAGAGCTGGTTAATTAGGCAGATCCATCTCATCTCATGGCCTGCACCATGCCACCATCTCATCTCCTGTTTAGGTTTGTTGTCCATGGATCTACTCCTACTAGAGATAGGCTGTTCAATCATCTGACCCCACCCACAATAATGTTGAATCACATGTGGTCTGCCTCCTGCTAGCAGCAGCCGGTTGCCTCCTGCTCCTGTACATCACACCCGTTGTTTCATGCATGAAACCATGTTGGCTTCATCATTCAGAATCCGATCGGTCTGGTGCCCTTGTGTAGTGTTTGATGTGTTGGTATCATGCACGCCATCACCTGATACTGCTGCTGTTTTTTTTTTTTTTTTGCAATGAATCAATCTCTGATGAATACAGATGCAAATTACAGAGTTTGATTTGCAAGCAAATTTTGAAAATTCAGAATGCTGATAAACGACACAAGGACCGATGGCTGCCGAGTCAGCAGCTAAGCTAACCTACGGTCCATCGTAACCAACACCGAATTTTGAGGGCCACGAGTATTTTTTGGATCAGTCCCATCCTTTATATGCTTTGATTTTGTTCGAGTTTTGCGAAATAACCTCCGTCCTTGATTCCTGCATGCATTTTCTGTTTGTTACAGAGCTTTGTGATCTTGCTGAAGCAGCATACAATCTCACTCGTTGAGGAGCAGGGAAAGACAAGCATGCACGCCAATAGATGAACTTGTTCCAGGTGATGGATGGACCAGGCTACCAGCAACAGCAACAGCAATGAAGGAAGAACAGCAATGAGGGAAGGAAGCTTGGCGCCAAAGCGTCGCTGAGTCAGCACTGAATAGGAATAGGGTCCAGGTCAAGTACAATAATGCAGAGAAAAGAAAAGGAGAGAATTGGAGCTTGTTTCCAAGTGTCTGATTGATCATTAGTTCATGGCGTCTAGAAACTCCACGTGGATGGGGTGGTGTCGATGATAATGACCTTTCTTTCACCCAGACCCACTACGTGGTAATCACGGCCCCTTGAAAATTCTTCTGACGTGTCCAAAAAGCACGATGAATCAACCAGCAAAACGAGCGTTGGATTGCAGAAATGGGTGCTCCTACGAACTTGTGGCCTTGGGCACGATAGCAACCTTTTCTGCACAATCAACCACAAGCTAGCAAGGGAAGCTGCTGACAAGATGATCAATCAACAACCGCTTGCCAGCATTATTTGCTGACATGTCAGCATTATACTAGTACTCCGTTATCAGGGCGGGAAGCAGAATCTGAATCGAATCCCGCGTGCTTGGCATTGCCTGATTGGCACATTCTTCTCTGTCGTTGTTGGATTCTTCCATTTGACACTTGCTTCTGGGCCGTTGGCACGCAGATTCAGGTCTCTTGCGTTTTTTTTTCAGTGAAATTAAACTGATTTCTGTAAAATTTCTGTACAATTCCTACGAAAATCCTGCAGGAGCGTGCACTCTATCGGCAATAATTGCAACAATTTCTTTCATCGATTCCCACAATGGGCGGGTTGATTCTCATCTAATAATTGATCCTCAACGCAATAATGCACTTGTTTAGTCATCTGTAACGATTTTGCGTTCGATCAAGCCAAAAAGGATACCAATGTGAGCAACGTGATTATTAAGGATAGGATATTAGTGTTCACCACCAGGAAGCTTTTTAGTAAAGAATCAATTTTTCTCGGGGTAGCCACATCCAGATGCTGTAACTCTGACGGCCACAAAAGAAACTCTGAGCTCCACGATTTCAATACGCCATCAGCATCAAAAGGAGGGAGACGGAATTTCCATCTCCATAAGAATCACGCAGCAAGACCCTATTGACGAGTGCTATGGTTAAAAAGCTCAATTCTTTGTCATCCTCCTGTCTCTGCGGGTCTCCGCTTCGTCTTCCTCACCCGAAACTCCAGCAGGGGAGGGGATCTATCGCCTTCAAATTGCTGCTGTGATCGAGCGACGGCTTCTTCTTCCTGCTTCGGCTCCTCCATCTCATTGGGATCTGCAAGAAACGAGAGATCGGCGGCACGGAACGATCGTGACTCGTGAGTGCTTAAATCTGCAGGACCAAAAACACTACGGGCCTAGGTAAATTCGGCCCCAAAAAGAGCCCACACTGTGTCGTTCTTAATTAACATTCTGATTTCTTTCCCTTTACTTGCTAGTTGTTGATGGTGAGCATGCTGTCCTTATATTATAATAATAGACGTCTCTCATTCAACGAGGAACTTTGTGTCTTTGGTGGAACAGTCAGAGAGCTCGGCGACATTCTAGTCCCTCTGCCACGAAGATGATGCGCTAGTGTCTTTGGTGGACAAAGTAGAAAACTGCTGCTAATCTATTTATTTATTAGTTTCACCGTCCCATAGTGCACGATGGATCAGTTTGCACGCATCAAAAATGCTGAATGGAACAAAGAAAGTGCACAGCTAGGAACAAATCCAACCACAACATGGATTACAAACAACAGCATCCTTCAAGTAACTACTCTAGCAAGACACAGATTTGACTGGAAGAAACTCTCAAATAGGCGGTACGAACTCTATAGCTCACACACTACGGCATGATTATTATTATTACTAGATTACTCACGGATGACAGCCTTTCACTTGCCCTCCTCAACAATTTCGACCACATTCTTGACACCATTTCTCATCTCCTTAGGGATCGATCCACCTTCCGGGAGATCAAACTTCCTGCGGCTCAGAGTCCTTGGCTGCCCTGGAGGCTGAGGGTCCACGATCTCCAGCATACGCTCAAGTTCCTCAAGCATCGACCTCTTTGCGTTGCGGACCATGTAGTCTGGTCCCTGGAAAGCACAACACAACGGATTCAGAAATGAAACACGAAAAATCTTTTCTCTACTAGTATTTGTATCAAACCAGTATCATGTGCAAGGGAGAGAAACAGGAAATTAAGCAAGGGAAACCTCAAAGACTGCATTCAAGCCAATGTAGTTTCAGAATATCTTCAAATGAGGACCTTAATAATGAACGTGCTCCTACGATGTTGTGTGCTTAAATTGTGATCCGAGTATCCGACACAACTAAAAGATATTTTATTATGAGTAACTGAACATGTAAAAAAAAATGTACTAGGCAGATTCTAACAAGAAGCCACAAAGGCTCACACTCTGCTAACTGCCTGCAGAAATCAGTGAGCAGACTAAATAATAAACCGCACAAATTTCAGAACAGAGACTCTTAAGAACAATCAGCAGGCAATGTTGGATTCAATCGCTTTAGTCTACGGTGCCCAGGATGACAACAGTAACAGGATGATCTGCACAGATTCTTGAGCAAACATCTGGAATGCAGAGTTTAATGTTGCCAGTCATATCCATCCATGATCCATACAGGGAAGGGAAGCAGCATATTACCTCGAGCGCATCAACGGTCAAGAGCAGGACAATGATTTTCTCGGCGAACCTCTGGCGCTCTTCAGAGTCATGTGCGACGCGGCGGCGGTAAGAAATGTTGTAGAACAATGACCTGATCTCCTTGAGCTTGGCTTTGGCGACGGCGAGGTCGCGCAGGCAACGGAGGACCTGTGAGCGATGGGCCAGGTGCGCCCTGTAGTTGATCTGGATGAGCAACGCAGCGTCTTGAGGAGTGAGCTCCTTTCGCTTGCCCTTGCCGTAGCTGCCCCTTTCGAAAGCCTTTACAGTCCATCCACCAAACAAAATCAGATCGATGGAGCCTCATCTGTAGTTGATGCGAGGTGCAAATGTGCAATGTAAAGATCTAACCTTTTTTATGGCGACGCATCCCGCCGTGTTGTCGTCGATCTCAACCTTGTTGGTTTTGTTCTTGTTCTTCGTCGTCGTGTCCACCTTGTTCTTCTTCTTCCTGATGTTGTCATCATCATCTTCATGTTCGTCGCCGTAGTCCTCCTCGACGGAGTACGAGTGCGACCACGGGTTCAGGCATCCTTTCCCCTTGATCTCCTTGGCCCACTTGACCTTGGTGGTGCCGGCGGGCGACGCCTTGGACTCCCACTTCCACTTGCGGTCGAACCCGTCTTCGACCGGGGTGTCGATCCGTGCCTCCCACTTGAGGTTCCTCGAGCCGGACGGCTTGTCCTCGGCGCTCCACTTTACCTTCCTTCCGTCGGCCTCGGCGGTGTAGGAGCACTTGCGGCGGGGGTGGGGCGCCGGTGGTGGGTAGGCGGCGAGAGCGCGCTCGAGCGCGGAGACGCGGTTGTCGAGGAGGAATGGGTCAGTGAACGGGAGCGGCGCGGCGGCGGGGAGGAGGAGGTCGAGGTCGAGGTGGAAGGTGTCGATGGGAGATGAGGATGCTGTGAAGCCGAGGGGGCACGAGGAGGAGGACGGAAAGGGGGGGAAGAAGAAGGGGTCGTCGGTTGCGTGGAGGTCGAGGAGGCGGAGGAGGTGATCGCGGCTCATGGTGATTGGTGGCCGGGCGGCGGAGATGAGATAGTGGATCCGGGCGAGATGGCGACCCTGCCTGATGATAACGATGGTGGTGGACTGTCCGGGGGAGACGGTGGGGGCAAAACGGGAAGACGAGCAATCCGATCTAATCTGGCACGGGATGAACAGGAGGAGGAAGTGCGGTCCTCTCCTTCATGGCAGCGGGCACAGGACGCCACTGGAGCAGTGGAGCTGCAAGAAAGGTAGTGTGACATGCGATGAGGACTGAGGAGATCCGACATGGCCACGCGGCTCGGCTGAGGCGATGAGTACCTGCTCCACTCGGGTCAATAGGGACGGAATCCCGAGGTCTATTGTCGGATTGTTTGCCAGGCCCATGTGCTTTCCACTGCGGCGTCGTTTAGAATGCGATAATTTTTTTATTTTTTTTTATAAAATTAATCTGATTTTTATGAGATTCTTTACGTTGCAAAGGGCGCTGCTCCCTTTTCTCTCACGAAACAAATGGTGTGCCACATCTCACATGCCTACGCCAGCTCCCAAACAAGTTGTCCCGTGGAAGAAGACGAGCTAGCGACCGCCCGGTGGGCCGAATGGAGAGTCATGGGCCTCGACGGGCTTTACATTTCTCACTGCCTGGGCTTACAGGCTGAACTCCATACGGAATACGGCCCACTGATATCTTTCGTTTTTATCATCATATCAAAGCGCTGAAAGCAGTATGAGCGATGCTTAAAAAAAAAAAGAAGTACGAGAGGATATCAAAATTTAGCCAAAAAAAAAAGATTATTAACTTGAGAAATTCAAATATGTTCATATTTATATTCTTACTAGTTAGTAGTAACTTTGTTACAGTAAGGCCTCCTTCCAATCCTTGGCGAAGACTTTATTCAGAAAACGTAACGTATCACGCTATCAGTGCAAAACAACACCAGCAAACCGATGCTGCGAGCGTTCCATCAGAGTCCAAGGAGCTGGCAATTCTCCCAGATCGTCTTGGCGGAGCGCCGGAGCCTCCTGGTCTCCGCGTCCGTGAGCTCCATGTCCACGACGCCGAGCACGCCTCCGCGGCCCAGCCTCGCGGGCAGGCTGAGGAACACCTCGTGGTCGTCCGCGATGCCGTGGAACCCGGTGGCCAGTACGGAGACCGGGTGGATGCGCCGCTGGTCGCGGAGCAGGGAGGCCACCAGGTTGGCCACGGAGTAACCGATGGCCCAGGAGGTGTACCCCTTGAGGCTGATCACCTCGTACGCGCTGTCGACGACGGCGCGGCGGATGCCCTCCAGCGCCTCCTCGTCGAAGCTGCTGTGGCTCTCCTGCAGCGACTTGAGCACCGGCACGCCGGCGACGCTGACGGTGGACCAGATGGCCACGGAGCTGTCGCCGTGCTCGCCCACCATGTACGCGTGCACGTCCTGCGCGTTGACGTCGAGGTGCTCGGCGAGGAGGAACCGGAACCTGGACGAGTCCAGGTTGGTGCCGGACCCGATGACGCGGCTCACCGGGAAACCCGACAGCTTCCAGGCCACGTAGGTGAGCACGTCGACGGGGTTGGACACGATGAGCAGCAGCGCGTCGGGAGAGTGCTCCGCCAGCGGCGGCACGATCTTCCGGAACAGCGCCACGTTCCTCTGCAGGAGGTCGAGCCGGGTCTCGCCCGGGATCTGGCGCGCGCCGGCGGTGACGATGGCCAGGTCGGAGCCCTTTGTCACCGCCATGTCCGTGTCCGACACGAGGCGCGTGCGCGGCAGAAACGCCGCGGCGTGCTGCAGGTCGAGCATCTCGCCGCGGAGCTTGTCCGGCAGCGCGTCCACCAGCGCGATCTCGTCCGCGAGGCCGCGCGTCAGGATGGTCTGCGCGATGGCCATGCCGACGTTGCCCGCGCCGATCACGGACACCTTGGTCAGCCGACGCCGGTGGGCCGTCGGCGTGTAGGCGCCGTCGTCGGCCAGCACCGCCCGGAAGAATCCGGAAGACGCGGTGTCGGCGTCGAAACCAAGCGCAGACAGAGACGAAGCCTTCTTCATCATCATCGACTCTTCTTCTGCTACTCTTGTTGTTGTTGTAGCTGCTTCTGTGGGAGCAGGGAGGCAACAGGGAGGGAGGGAATGGTGCGTGAGGAGAGATGATAAGAGCTGCTATTTATAAGAGAACTAGAGAAGACCACTGAAAGCAAAGGTTTACCATTTCATCAGCACTTGCAGTGGTTGTTTTTTGAACAGAATGAAAAGCGAGCGTTGATTTTAAATTCTAATCCTGCTGATCGATGAAACAAAACAAGACTACTCTATATATAATACTAATAACCTGGACGGCTGGAGCTACAATTACAATGCATCAAAACAAAGGCAGGGCATTACCGGTTTTAGTTGGTCTCGCTCTACCTGTACGTATCCGGGTTACGGGTTATGACGCTGAAAGGCGGCACTAGTTGATTATACTCTCTACGTAATCGTCGGTTAGTTTAAGTTTGAACCAATCGACAGCAACATTTTTTTTTAAAAAAAAAATGGATGGAGTGAAGATTATGAGTAATATAACACGAACAAGTGATAGAAATTAGAAAGGAAGGATTGATACGGTACATGCATGTGCTTATACATTCGGAGCTAAGGTTATCAAAAGGTAATATATATATATATATAGCACATAGTTTTGGAGCATAGCATGCAAACCAGTGGGTGTCTACAACCTTTTTATTTTACAGGAACGGAACGATGAATAGAAAGTTGATCACACACGACTTTTTTTTTTTAAAAAAAAAAGAATCCTGTAGTACAAAGAAACGGAACGAAGAAAAGTTGACGCATGATCTCTGGATTTCGTCTACGTTGACGCTTGGGGAAGAAGGCGTTCAAAGTACTCCTGCAGCGCAGCTTCCTAGGATCCGGAGGCGTAGTCTGCATGGTCGTGGTTCAAAAACAAGCGGCTGCTGCCGCTGCTGCTGTTGGTTTAGAAGTAGTCAGTGGTAAAATCTTTCATTTGATCGCGTCCCTAGGTTGACCCCTTGTCCTTGGGGCTGGAATTCCGTTTCGAGAAGCTTTTTGAAGGAGACGTTATCAGAGACGAAGAAGTTCATCTCTTGATTCGTATTCGTCTAGATCTTCTGTCCCGTCAAAATGCATTTTTGTTCCACCAAGAAGAAACGGCTTTTTGGTACTCTTTTCGTACTTTTCAAACAACCAAGATTTTTATCGTATCAATATGTTTATACCGCTAGCATATCGCTTATTATTTCCACGTTCCGAAAACGTTTTGTATATACAGTAGCTTAATGTATCGTGGCTATGATGTTTGTTCTTTTCATAGTAGCAGCATGCCTACCTATAATATATGGGCTCCTCCTTTTCTTTTTTCTTTTTTTCTCAAAGAAATTAGGCTAGCTATTTGAGGTCAAACCAGGGTTACCAAACATCGTGCGGGTCGATACAATTTCGCTTTTTATTAGGTGGGATGAGCACCAACATCAAAAAATTTGATTAATCCAAGTAGTACTGCTATAGATGAAACAGGGGGAACTATAACCAGCAAGCGGCCTCCTGGAAGGGAAGCATGAACAAGTGGCACCTGTTTGAGCTTTGTTTCATACGACGACCGGTCCCATGCAATGTCAAAGGTCGGTCGTGTTGGGTATTGGTATTGGAGCACAGCTGAGCGCCCCCACAAAAACGGACCCGCCCAGCGGATGAACTCTGCAAGCCAGGACATGAGGATCGATCAACATTCAGGAAGCATGGTAGCGTTTGGTTCGTTATTTTGTAACGTAATCGGATTACATACGGTATACAATACTCCATTTGTTTACAGATGAACCGTAATCAAATACGTCGTAATGGGATTCCAACCTATTCACATTTCAATCCCTCCTTTCACCACTGTAATGGGAATACCGTAGTAGTACAACTCTTCACGGACGTTGCCGACCTCAAGCACCGCCGGCCTGGCCGCCGCGCGTGAATAGGTTGGAATCCCATTACGACGTATTTGATTACGGTTCAAATAGCACGCAGGGTGGCCGGCCTAGCTCTGGCCCCCTGTGCCGCACGCTGCCGCTTGCAAGCCAGTTCTGCAGCTCGATGTTTCTGTATCAGGCTAGAGAGAGAAAGAGACAGAAAGAGAGAGAGATAGAGAAGAGAGGAACAGGCGGTCGCGGGAGACCTGGAATTGCTCGTGCCGAGCCAGCGGCAGTCCCGCATCGTCTCCTCCTGAACTCCGTTGGAGCTTCAGTCACGGCGAAGAGGAAGACAACAGACTACGGCCGTGTTTGTTATCCCTACGGATTCCCGTAATCGATAGCAAAATTCATTAGCGACGGATGAGGCGATTCTGGAATTAAGAGAATCTGAGAGAAAGATTCTGAAAATCGAAAAAAAACCGGCAAGCGGTAACAAACACGGCCTATGGCGTGGAGGAGCACTAATTCCTGTTTCCGTTACAGGGTGGAACCAAACAAAGACGGTAATCACTAATACCATCGCTAATTCCGTTACATTTTGATTCTGTTTCCATTTGCGTTACAATTTTCAAAACAAACACTTGCCATTTTCAGGCACCAGGTTTAAACCATCAGTCATCATCATCATCGGATACAGAACCCAAGTACGAGTGTTAAAAAAAATAAACAACACACACACGTACACGTAGCGTGGAAGAACTAGTAAGACACATGAAGCAAGAGAGTTAGAAAAACATCTCCGGCCTTATTATTGATCGATGAACAGCCACCTGCTGGCTAGAAGAAGGGATCACTGATCAGAGTCCGAGGAGCTGGCAGTTCTCCCATAGCGTCTTTGAAGAGCGTCTGAGCCTCTTGGCCTCCTCCTCGGTGAGCTCCATCTCCGCGACGCCGAGCACACCGGCACGTCCCAGCCTCGCGGGCAGGCTGAGGAACACCTCGCGGTTCTCCGCGGGGATGCCGTGGAACCCGGCAGCGAGCACCGAGACGGGGTGGATGCGGCGCTGGTCGCGGAGGAGGGTGGCCACCAGGTTGGCAACGGAGTAGCCGATGGCCCAGGAGGTGTACCCCTTGAGGCTGATCACCTCGTAGGCGCTGTCCACCACGGCGCGACGGATGCCCTCCAGCGCCTCCTCGTCGAAGCTGCTGTGGCTCTGCTTCAGAGTCTTGAGAACCGGCATCCCCGCCACGCTCACCGAAGACCACACGGCCACAGAGCTGTCGCCGTGCTCGCCGATCATGTAAGCCTGGTTCAATGGAAGTTTTTTTTTCTTAGTAATTCCAACAAATTAAGGAGTTGCAGTTAATCCTAAATTGCTGGATAGAATGGCATTCCCCTGTTTGCTTCGGTCAGATATAAGCATTGGTCAGAAGTACTCACTATCGCGAGCTTTGTTAACTACAGTACTCCACTAGCAAATGTCCATGTGCACTGGGCCTTCATTAGCAAAAATATTCAATTTTTTAGTGGTAATGCATAAAGTGGTGTGGCCTTCCGTACGTTCGGACGGTGGGGGTGGACAACTGGGCACTGGGCCGGCAGAAGCCCATGTGCCTGCGCCCCGACAGGATATTTTTTTATTATGTTTTTCTTTTTGAAAAGACAAAATATCAGTCGAATCGCATTCCCAGTCCGAGAGAGAGAGAGAGAGAGCGAAAGAGAGAGAGAAGCGAAGAGAGGTGACCTGCACGTCCTGCGCGTTGACGTCGAGGTGCTCGGCGAGGAGGAATCGGAACCTGGACGAGTCGAGGTTGGTCCCGGACCCTATGACGCGGCTCGCAGGGAACCCCGACAGCTTCCAGGCCACGTAGGTGAGCACGTCGACGGGGTTGGAGACGATGAGCAGCAGCGCGTCGGGCGAGTGCTCCGCCAGCGGCGGGACGATCTTCCTGAACAGAGCGACGTTCCTCTGCAGCAGATTGAGGCGGGTCTCCCCCGGGATCTGCCGCGCGCCTGCGGTGACGATGGCGACGTCGGACCCCTTGGTCACCGCCATGTCGGTGTCGGAGACCAGGCGCGTGCGCGGCAAGAACGCCGCGGCGTGCTGCAGGTCGAGCATCTCGCCACGGAGCTTGTCGGGGAGGGCGTCGACCAGGGCGATCTCGTCGGCCAGGTCCCGCGTGAGGATGGTCTGCGCGATGGCCATGCCCACGTTGCCCGCGCCGATGACCGACACCTTGGTGAGGCGGCGGCGGTGCGACGTGGGCGTGGTGGCGCCGCCGTCTGCAACGGGACGGAAGAAGCCGGAAGACGCGCCATCCGCGTCGAAGCCCAGATCCGAGAGCGACGACGCCTTCTTCATCCTCTTTTTCTTCTTTTTTGCTCTGGGACTGGGACTGGGAGCGGCGCTGCCTGCCTGCCTGCTGTGTTGCCTATAGTACTCTGGGAAGTGGGAGAGAGAGACTGGCAGTGGGGGATGGATGGATCGTCTTCGTCGTCTGGTCTAGAGAGAGAGAGAGAGAGTATTCTATTTATGGCCCCACTAAAACCGCTTATACTGTCCTGATTGGTGGCATTTTTTGGTGGACGGTTTCAGTTCCACCAATACTGGTGCACTCAAGCTGTTGGTGGTTTCAGCCCCGTTTGGAGCGAAAGATTTTCTACTTTTTCTGTTTTTTTTTTAAAAAAATTGAACTGATTTTTGTAAAATTTCTGTAAAATTTTTATAAAAATCCTATGAAATTTGTGCGTTTCAAACGAAGCCTCAAAAACAAAAACAAAGGCGTTGGTGGTTTTCACAGCTTCTATGGAGTAGTACTCCTATATTTTTTTAGTGCTTGTATCCTTTTGATGCAAAATCTCAAATATTCTTGCTTTCTCAACTAGCAGGGCCTGGTAAACGCTGATACCTGAAGCAAGCAGCTAGCCAGCAACAGGAGCAGCAGCGAATCCTGGATGCAGCCGCCGGGATGGAGTTGCCGGTTTTTGTCCACCAAAGAGAACGCGGACTCCAGCAGTAGATCTTGCCGGTGATTCCTTCCTGCTTGGAAGCTTCCCACCATCTTGTTCTCCAAACCAAGGCCGTCACGACTACTAATGCAGTCATCTACAGGTACTACGACAGACAAGTCGTCTAGTAGTACTCCAGAATCCAGATGGCTTTGACAAAAGCGACGGTAAAGCGAGGAAAGCAAAAGGGAATGGCACGAATTTCTTTGGTCTTCAATCAGGGGTTCCCACCTGACTGACAATCTTATATCGACATCGTTTATTCCGCCCAATTTCTAGAAAATGCAACGAAAATCCTATACTCAAGGAAGGAAAGGAGGCGGCAATTCCATGCCAATGCTGCCGTCGACCACTACTGGCAACGAACCCCAAAGGGGGAAACGAAAAGAAAACACTTCTAATCCACAAATCAGCTCGTGCTCTTCTTGGTTCAAGTGTGTTGCCCTCCTCAAGATACCTTATACAAAAAATGGAGAAAAGCACCGTGCGTTGAGTTATTCAACAACTCGCTTGGGAAGAATAGTAGTATCTGTTGGTCATCCTAGCTTCACAGCAACATTGAGGTCGGGTTCTCAATATACCCCTTGAAGGCTTTCAGGAATTCGGCACCAATCGCACCTGCAACATTGAGTTCCAGTTACCAAAAGTTAATTTCGGAAGACACATGGTCCACAAAAGACATCTTAAATCTATCATGAACGTACCATCGATGACCCTGTGGTCACAGCTCAGCGTAGCTGACATGAATGAACCAAACTCATACTGACCATCACCGGCACCTGGTATCACCCTCTTCTCAGCTGCAAAACAAAGGAACGGAGGTGATATACAATTAGGCCCACCCTATGGAATCGAATGGCATCAGTCACCCCGCCTCAAGAAATACACTGCACAGACAAAGCACACTTCCAAGTCCTACTCATCAATTAGCAGTGCTAGATTCAGAGTCCAAGTGCTGCAGCGTCCATATCAGAATGTCATACCAGGTTCATATAGCTATGATATTTAGAACAGAAAGATGCCACGAATACATAACCGTACTGGTAAAATGATAGCAAATACTTTTTTAGTCCCAAGCAAGTTGGGATAGGATTAAAGCAGGAGTATATAAGTGGAAATGTAATGCAAATGTCTGACAACAAATTACCAGAACCAATGGCCAAAATAGCCGCCTGAGGAGGATTTATGATGGCACAGAATTGTTTAATTCCAAAGGGACCTCCCAAGTTCGACACAGTGAACGTGCCACCCTGAAAATTAAGATCAAATATGTCAAGGATTTTTTTTTTTGTTTCTAACTTAACAGCCACTATGTACTATTACTCCATACCTCGTAATCTGCTGGTTTCAAACTGTTCTCTCTTGCTCGTTGAGCCAATTGCTTCACCTCCTCAGCAATTGTACCAAGTCCCTTCTTGTCTGCATCCTGCAACATAAGCAATAGTTAGAACAGAATAAAGAAATCGTATATTTATCGTAAGAGTGACTTACCCTAACTACTGGAACAAACAATCCATGCTCAGTCTGGACAGCAACATTGATGTTCACATTGTGGTATCTGCATCAAAAGTAAATGTCACACATAACTGCCTTAGCTGGCTGATCAATATTTTCCCACTAGGATTGGTCCATTAGAACTTACTGACGAATAAATTCATTCATCCATGAGCTATTACATTGAGGGACCTTTCGAAGTGCCAAAGCTGCAGCCTGCACTCAAATAAAGATATATTGAGTACTCTTCACAGCAGACAGAATAAACGCATTCTATGATCAAACCAATAACAAACTTCACAAACCCACAGTTTACCAAAGAGAAACAACTCTAAAAGGTCGATCATGTAATTTACCTTGATGACAAGATCGTTGATAGATATTTTCTTTCCACCTGAGGCATCCTGCAGTGGATTCAGTTCCCCTCGCAACCTGGATCAAAATAAAATAAGGAACTTGAATCAGACAGAAGTGAAAAAAAAAGCACCAAAACTGGTTCAGAAATGAAAATAATCCTTTGTATTGCAAACAACCAAAACATACTTGATGAGTTTGTCGACACGCGTGTCAACTGTCAAGTAGTAATGAGGAATGGTTTGTTTAGATGCTAGCAGGCGGTTTGCAGTAACCTGGAGACAAAAAAGTAAATATGTCCTCAGCCCACTAACATACAAATGAGTCTTAACAAGATTTTTTTTTTAATTTCTTTTGGAGGTAAGAATCTTAACAAGAATCTTGTGGTATTGAAATTTACCTTTCTAATCTGTGCATTTGGAATATCTACATAACTTAATCCTAAAGCCGCATGAGTCTCCATTTTGCCACCCTTAGCAACAGAAGCTTCAACGCAAAAGTCAGAAACAATCAGTTCGTTGAATTTCATTCAAATAAATAGCAACCAGCATAGCAGATATTGCACAGGGAGTCTCTTGAACATCCCCTTCAACTAAAACCAGAAAAACAATCATGAAAATTGCATCAGCAAGACATCAAAATTGACTAGCCTAGAAGCCGAGAAGTGATCTCACGGTCCGAATTTAAAATTAAGTAAGCAGAGACATAAGATTATGCATAACATCACCAAAAGCAGGATCACAATGATAGCATAAGTAATAACTCACCCAAGTAATCCTCAATGTCTGCCTTCAAAATACGCCCATCAGGACCAGTACCTTTCACACTTGAAAGTGGGACCTATTTAAAGGAACACAATCCTTATATTAGTTAACTATATTCAATAGAATGGCTATCGAAACATCTGAAATAACAAGCACTCACATTGTTATCTTCTGCCAGTTTTCGGGCAAGAGGGCTGGCGAATATCCGGTCTCCAGATTGAGAAGCTTCCTCAATCTTTGAGGCCTTGGGCTCAGGAGCCTTGGTGGGCTCCTTCTCCTCCACCTTTGGTTGCGAAGGCTCAGGTTGAGCCTTTGACTCAGCAGGAGCAACAGGTTCAGCAGACGATGAAGGCTTATAGTCCTTAAACTTCTCAATGTCACCCTCTTCTTCCACAGTTATCGCAATGACCTAAGGGAAAGGCATGGATGAAATTAGTCAATCCAGATTGTGTTGGTAAAATATGCATGCAAAAATACTAAACAATGGGTAAAAAAATGTATTCTTTAACTATAGGTGTATACCTCACCAACTTTAATCTCCTTTGCACCATCTCCTTGAATGATCTTAGCAAGATAGCCCTCTTCCATGCACTCCATCTCAACGGTGGCTTTATCCTAATGACAGGAAAAGAAGTCCACTCATTAACAAATAAAGAAAATAATAAATAAGATTTCACATGACATTAAATTTTAGAAAACTTACAGTTTCAACTTCACAGAGAACCTCACCAGGGGAGACCTTATCTCCTTCCTTCTTCAGCCACTTGGCAATGTTTCCCTACATGCATAGATGTGCCAGGTATGGTAATGTAAATCGAGGAACAGAGACATGCTTATCTTGATTGTTCAGCTGTTATTCTACCAAACAGTAACAAATACCTCAGTCATTGTCGGTGAAAGCGAAGGCATCCCAATTTCTTGATGTGGTGGAAGGTCTGGAATATGCAGTGTGTTAATACATAACTAGGAGATTAGTTAATTGATTTTAAAGATAAATTGAGATACAAATTGTAAGAAAGATCAAAAGCAAGGGACCACTGAAAAAAAATGAAAGTGAAAACTCCATGCAAATAAATAAAAGCTTCGTTTGTTCACCAGAAGGCCCAACACAAAAATATATAAGATGGAGCAAGTAATCAGTAATAACAGGATACAACCCAAAAAAAAAACAACAGGATTGTGCTTCGCATGTAAAGCATGCACGAACAAAGAATAGGCAGCACACACAGGATACATGATACAATAATAGAAGAATAATGCCAGCAGATGCTATGTTATGAGCAATTTTAACAAACCTTGCAATAGTTTAATCTTGATATGAATGTAGCAAAAAGAAATAAGTATCAAATATATATAAGACGGTACCTGCATTACTTGAGAAAGGCCGTGCTGAAGCCACCTGTCTGCTGAAAACAAATAACAGATTATTGTAAAAAAGAGCAACAGAGTGAATAAGCTATGACTATCAGTGATGCATTAATAAATAAATAAACAGATACCTTGAGAATGAACCGTTGAGGCCACCAATAGCATTCAGGATGATGTTGGTGGATGCTCTTCTCCAGTTGTAGCTTCTGTTTACGCTTAGTGATACCTGAAACGAAGCAAATTCGAGACTCAGAATATGAAAATAAAGGGCACTAGAGGACCTTTCAAGGACGTAACCTTGAATGTCTCAAGCACTTTTTCAGGCAGGCTGTATTGGCGAAATTGGGTCCCTCCAGTCCTTTTTCCAACACCTAGGGAGTCCAAAGTCCAAACGCATCAAATTTAAGTAACAAGAATCAGTTTTTAAATAAAGTGAATTTCAGACTCCCACGCAGTCTCAGAGGAACAAAAACAGCTGCTCCTATTAAAACAAGTAAACAACTAGGGTAATCTATCAGGATGGGCGTGGAGCGGATCGGACCAGTGGACCTCCGAACCGGCCCATGAAATCGATTATATTGGGTCACCAGGGATCGAGTCGCGGGGCACCTAGTCCGGCTCCAATCAATCCATAGGTTCGTGTGGATCGAACCACTTGATGCCGCCGCTGCTACCGCCACCACGCCTCTCTCCATCGCCGTGGCTCCTTGCCGTGCTGCTACCCGTCTCTGCGCCTCTCTCCGAGGCTGCCACCGCACCGCTGCTAGGTGCTAGCTGCTTCTCTGTGCTAATCGCCACCACCGCGCCGCTGCTAGGTGCTAGCTGCTTCTCCGTGCTAATCGCCACCACCGCGCCGCTGCTAGGTGCTAGCTGCTTCTCCGTGCTAATCGCCACCACCGCGCCGCTGCTAGCTGCTTCTCCGCTCTCAGTACTTGATCTGCTAGCTGCTTCTCCGTGTTGTGAATCAGTGACTGCAACCCGAAGGAGCAAAGTTTGCTTGGAGCTTCTGCTGCTGTGTCATTGGTGTTTTTTTTAAAAAATCAAGCTCAATCGGTGCTTCTTCGTTGAATTAGGCATGTGAGAATGCATATTGGCTAACCTACCTCTACGTTGCATTAATAATTTGTGGTCAACTAGATTCTATGGTCTGATGGATATTACGAAAATGTGTTGCCGATGTTATGAAATAAAACACCTTATGATGTTCTGATGGATATCTTTAAATCGAGCTTTATTTTCTACAATTTAGTTTAATTTTTCTGAGAAAAAAAATGGACCAGCCCACGGTATCCATTGGAGCAGTGGATTATTTGAAAAATAGAAAATGGATAACCGTGGTGCCCCAATGCATGCTGCTGGTTCCATGGGTCTGGAGCGGTTCGCTCCGATGGTGAACCACGCCCAAGCTGGGTAATCTACTGAGCCTATTACATAAAAAATATGCTTGCTAAGGGTAAAACATTATTGAAGTTTGTGTGCTATAAAGAGATGAAATGCAACATCAGGATATGCTTTATTTGCAGCATCATTTGCACATATATAATAGTTTGAGGTGGATAATTTTTCTCTGTTACAGATCTACAGCAACTACATTACAGTTACAGTACAATACTAAGTAAATGTTGTATAATATTTTTAGATTCCAGGTTGGCTGCAAAAGAGATCTTTATAGATGCTTAAAAATACAAAGTACAAGGCACGATACAGGTCCAAAATGTTGGAATTAAGTCCCAAACAATAAAGAAAACCACAGGATGTGCATAATGCAACTAGTATAGTTCTATGAATGAGAAATGAGTATAAGTGATCATCAGAGGCTAACAAAAAAAAGGTAGAAAGGTCAGATAGATAAGAACATACCGTTTTCCTTGACATGGAAGGGGCTGGAAGCACTAGAGAAGTGCCGAACAAGAGTAGAACAGTCACAATCTATAGTATTCCGCAAACTTCGTAGCTATAAAACCAGGAGAAGGTAGCAGTGTTAATTAAGAAGAATATCAATATCACGTCTCCATGTAGTATTTTAATTTTGACTTAATAATAGGTGAATTGAATCCACCTATAGTTGTAAACTCCTGCGGTAAAAATGCCTATGAGGTCTGATCACATACATACATATTTTCACAATCGAATCTACCTACAGTTGTACACTACTGTGGCCTAAATGGAGCCCAGGTAGCCACATATCCATGCGGTGCTTCTAGAACACGAAATCAATCCCTGATCAGACTAATCAGCTCTTGAAAAACTAATAAACAAAAGGAATCCCCATACCAAGGGATGAACGACTCGTCCTGTCAGAATACTGGAGTGATTCGCGTCAGATGGAGATGAAAATATGAAAATCATCCCCTACCTTTCCCGGTCGCTCAATCCACCAGCCAAGACGATTACAAGACGCAGGGAACCCATGCAAAGGTGAGTCGAGCAGATCGTGGAACGGATTCCCAATCGTTTTGGACGAGCAGAGCATAGAGATCAAACAGGTAGATGCGGAGAGAGAAAGCGAACCTTGCGGGAGTGGCGCAGAAGTTGAGCGGCGGACATGGCGACCGGAGCTGGGGCAATGGTCTAGGGTTTGGGCTTCTATTCCCTCTCTACGGAGAGAAACGGCGGCGGTTGAGACGGGAGGGGAAGAATGAAGATGGGGAGGGGAGATGTCGTCTCTGGTCTTCGGTTCTGTTTTTATATATATATATATATATATATGAAAAAGGGATGCATATACTTTTGTGGCCTGGCCTCTAACTCCATCTACTGCGACTTGGGCACCTTCATTTTCTATCTGCAACATCTCCATCTATACTTTGTGAATAATTTACAATTTGTAAAAAGGAATCCGGCCCATCCTTTATTTCTTTCATTCGAATTTCTCACAATTTTATTTGTTTGTGCTTTTATTTCATCCATCTAGAGCAATACTTTTCTAAAATTGTTATCACTTGTTAGTTCAAATTTGAATTAATCGACGATAACAATTTTAGAATGAAAGGAATATTATGCAACTACTAATGAACTAATTTACAAATCATAATCCAACGATGCATAATTGCCATCTCAAAAAAAAAAAGGCAAACTATCATCACCCAAGATCCGCAAGTAAAAAAAAATCGCAAGGTCCTTGCATCTCTTATTTGACATGAAAAGAATTAATTTATATCCAAAAAATAAGTGAATAACACTAATAATATATGTCATGGGACAGAACGAGTATATCAAACAACACTACATAGCCACCATTTCTTACACTAAAACACATCTCTTCTATCTTTCTCCAAATAAACAAAACAAAATGTAGTGGGGTGACTGATCTTTCTTTGAGCTACAATAACTTGGGATGGTACACATTATCTGTACAGCACCATCCACATGCTGCCTCTTTCTCATGTAAACAAGGGACACCCAACTCTTTCCCTTCTCTCTAAAACGTACTAAAGCAACATATTGCTACAAAATATTCAAAGCCCCAACAACACTTTTGTACAGGTCCAATGCACCTCAGTTTGGTTCGAGCTGCAGTATTTCACACAACCTTGCACACGAGTCCATACCAATTGCAGCATCCCCGTGATTTGCTGTAAGCCTTCACCTGAGATCTCCAGAATAAAATCAGGACTTGCAATGCTAGTAGATATAACCAATAATGACTTTATATGTCATGCTAAGCCGTCAAAGCTCCATCTCATGAAGATTCTCTCTGAGTCCATTGAGCTGCATTGATGAGTTGCTGTTGGAGCAACTATGAGAGGGCCTGCCAGGCATGAGTGGCAACGGCATAGTCTGCCCATCAGGTGATCTAGCGGCAGCAGTAGCACTAAATTGCTCAGAGTATGTTCCACTCCATGATGCTACACGTGAACTCAAAAATAAGCTGATGTTGCTTCCTGATAACACTCTGGAGGAGTGAAAATGTTGTCCATACTCGGATGACAATGAATTGTTGATGACATCGGAGCTGAAAATTGTGTTGATGGCAGGGGTGAAGAAAAAGATGTCTCTGCTGGTGGTGAGGTCGACCGATTGTCATGATGAATGGTTTTACTATGTACCTCTGTCGCTTGGTGAGACATCTAATTTGCAGAAGCAGCCCCTGCAGTCGGCATAAAGAGCTTGGCATCAGCAGGTGGTGTCACAGATAAAGCAGTAGCTTTATTATATGATGATGGCATGGCTCCCAATGCACCACCCTTATTGAATGTGTCCACATATCTTAAAATGGAAACAGAAGGTCCATCAACTCTCCGGTTAATGTTTTTTATAACAACATATACAAAGAAGTGAAAGTAAATGACAATAGTTGAATTAACTGGACCGTACGCCCATTCGCCCACGAGCAGAAAGTTGGTTCTGGCTGGGTGGAATTGGGGGCATTCCTAAACCATGCTCTAATGGATTTGAGGACTTCTATTTAGTGACTCCATTGGGAGCATGGCTTCCGCCCATGGGGCCATTTAACTTATGGCCGGGCAAGCTGTTCTGAAAAGATGATTTTGTCATTTACTTTCACTTCTTTGTTGCTGGGTGAAGTTTATGGAGTTTCCAGTACTCAAATAGTTGTTTGATAAGTGCCCTTGTTGGTATGCATTTGCTTATTTCTGGCTGTGGTGCATGCTCTCATTTGAGACGAAGCCTTGCGCATTCACAACACCATTGACATCAGCATAACCACGATTTGCAGAAGTCTCAAATCCTGTGTCACTAGACAGCTGATCTGAAAAAGGTTGGGATGCCACGTAACCAGACTGTTGAACTAAAGAAGCTTCAAATTCCTTGTAAGCGGTATGGTGAACCATGGAAGTTTCAGATCCTTTGTAACCAGGCTGGGAATCCATGTAAGGCAAGAATCCCTTGTAACCAGCATGATTGGCCATAGAAGGTTCAAATGCTTTGTAATTGATCTAGTTACCCAGGAAAGGTTGAAATGTCTTGAAACCTCCTTGGTTTGTAGAAGATTGTTCAAATATCTTGTGGCTGGTCTGCTGACCTGTGGCAGGTTCGAATCCTTTGTAACCAGCTTGAAAAGCAGTGGAAGGTTCTAACACGTTGTAACTAAATTGTTGATTAACTGTTGAATTATAACCATGATATAGGCTTGACGATTCTAAGCCTTTATAGCTATCTTTCAACTGTGTTAAAACCAACCTTATGGTTGTAGAGGGACCGTTGTTCTCAGCGTTTGCTTGCTGATCAAAGCTATAAGAACTATTGGTGAGGCTACCATCTGTAATGGTCTCAGGCTGCATAGTATTAGCAAATGGATCCACCTGCCTTTGACTTGGATGCGTGTGACTATCCATAACGGAGTTTTGTTGGGCTACCTGATTATCCACCACGGCAGATGGTATGTGGTCTGTGCCATTCTGCATCGCACTGGCTACCCTAGGCTGCATGGTGGCTTGCTGATATGAATCAAGTCAGTGCCATAGCTAGGTGTTGGTGTCAAAGTACCAACCATGGTACTCTGCATAGAAGAGCATGTTGGGTGGGTACTCGAAGGGCCAACTTGAGACCATGGCTACGGTAGTGCCCACCTCGGCAATAGTCTCGAGCGCTGAATTATGACCCATTGGCTGCTGTTGATGTTGGGCATTCCCAAGGGCGTCAACTCGGTACCATTGCTGAGTGGCCTAGTAATTTCCAGCCTGGGTACATGGTCTCGAAATGCTCGATATCTCTGCTGCTGGTGCTGCTGCATTCCAGCTGCCCATCAATGGCATTATGGCTAGGACTGCCACCGAAGAAATCCTGATCCGTCACCTGGGCGGTGAAGGCGGCATGATCTGAGGAGGCTTTAGATGTACTTGCCGTCGAGGAATCCAGTGTAGCCATGTTGCCTAAGAAGCCATTGTCGCCGGCGAGGTCGGCAAATGGATCAGGCCCGTCATCATAGCCTCCAAAGGAGGCCCACTGCACCTGCTTGACAGCGGTGCCCTTCCCTGGGACAGGCGACGCCCCGTCGGGAATGGGTAGCCCATTGTTAGCAACCTCAAGCACTGGTCGTTGGCGGGAAGAGGGGCCGGGTCATCGTCGTCGACAAGCTTGTCGAAGAAGTCGGCGTCGGCGAAAGGCATAGAAGGAATTGGATGAAGATCCCTCCTAGGGTGGTGGATCTAGGGTTGGTCGGTTGGTTCCTAGGTAGGTTGGGTGCAAATAGGAGCGAGCCTTACCGGCGCTAGATTAGAGGAGGCAGTTGCGGTCAGCATCACCACCACACGACAACCGACATCGTGTCGCGCCGGCAAAGCCACCCCTCCCTCTTGTCTATCTCCTTCCTTTTTTCTCTTCTCGTTGGTTATTCTCAAAGCAGTAATTATGCTACTTCTCTCCTTCCTCCCTCCCCTGTTTTGTTTTCTTTCCTACATTTCTTTACTCCATTTCAAAAAGAAAAAAAAACTCCTGCATTTTTGTTTCGTTTTTAAATTTAAATAAATATGATTTATTTATTTATTACTACCTCCGTTTCAAAATATAAGCATTTCTAAATTTGAATAAGGTCAAAATATTTTAACTTCTACCAATAATATATAGAAAATTTACATAATTTTTAATATAAAAATATAATTTTTATGAAAGTTTATTTAATGATAAATTTAAAAAATATAATTTTTTATATGATAAAATATTATTAATTATATATTATTAGTGATCAAAATGATAAAAATTTAACTTTGACTAAATTTAAAAATGCTTATATTTTTTGAACAGAGGGATTATTCCTTGCGAAGATGGAAGGTTTATGGTGACGTGGGCTTGATTCAACTTACTCCTCCACCTGGCTTCGCACTTTCACACACATAAGCACACGTGCTTTTGTATTAGGACAGGACAGGTAAGGATAGTACAGCGCAACATATGTTAAAGATCCAACCGAAAAAGAAGAGGAAGAACATTTTACTCAAACTGTAGGTTTTACAATTTTTCCAGCAAACGACTACATTGAACGGCATCAAAGCATCATCAGGCAGACACACAGGTCTGAGAGAGTAACAAAAGTTTATTTTGCCTTTCTTCTTTCAAAAGGAACGAAATCGGAACAACAAAAGATCTGGTCCCCCAAACGAAATGGAGAGGCGGTCAGATAGGGACACCGTAGTTTACGATCTTCGAGAGGGCAGTGTTAAGCACTCTCTTCTCCTTCTTAACCTGAGAAGCTAGGCCAGAAATCTGCTACAGAAGAAATAATATCTGTATGAGTTTCCACAAAATACTCCATCTTCAATTAGTTTTTTTAAAATAAAATATTCCATGCTACTACTGTGCTTTTCCTATAGGGTGCATGAATAATCCATTAACATCAGAAATACAACAACATAAACGAACACCAGGAGAACCTGGTAACACTGCAAAGAAAATAAGGCTTCAATTTTAACCCTTAAAGCATAAAATTAACAGTTGCAGGCCTTTCATTAGCGAAAAATCTAACTTATCATTTCCAGAGGCAAAACATGGGCTCGAAGGTACAGCAATACATTAGGTCTACAAACCTCTGATCGAAATTCAGATGCATGTGCTCTCGGAAGCTGATCAAGAATGCCCTTGAGACCTAATAAGACAATTTATAATATGAAAAATCAATGTAATATACCGAAGGTCAGATGACACAAAACAAAGTAATGATATCTCACAAATTCTTACATACCAACTGCTTGTCTTTCGATATCACTAATCTGGTTCAGTTCATGTTGAATGGCACGCCCTTCCTCCCTAAGAAAGTCATATGTTACATTAGAGCAACATAAAGTCAGACAAATGATCGAAGGTTCAAGAGGGAAAGAAAGAGATGCCTGAGTGTATTCCATCCTTTCTGAAATCTTTTTTCTGCAGTAGCTGCTCTATCCTGGATTTCATGTGTAATAAATCAACCATGAATATCGTTGGAAGTTAAAATACTAAGTTAAAGACAAATGGCTCAATTGCCTTCAGAATAAACAAATTTACCATCAATTTTTGGCTTTCATTGGAAACAAGGTTAACAGTCTGTCGCATGTGGTTCACTTCAGCTTGCACGCCAGAGAGTAGGGTCTGCAGTATGGACATTTATGTTAGGAACAATTTAATTTCCTTGTCATTTTTATGGAAGAGATGAACCCTGCAAGCATCGTATTTTATTTCTGAGTATGCTCAGCTTCAACTCATGTGCTGAAGTATGTAAACCACAAAGCATACTGTCTTAGATCATCTCCAAGAGAGCCTCATAACTTAACCTCGGGATAAACCAAAAACTATTTGGACCCATATTTCTCTCATCCTCCAACAATTGATCTATAAACACTTTTCATTGGGCCACATCGATTCTCTCAAAAGGTATAGTTTTTTTTTTGGTGGAGGGGGGGGGGGGTCAAACTTCCCCTGTTCTAGCTATAAATGAGGTGAATTTAGGGGGAACTAAAAAATTGGGGATAGTTTAATGAATCTATTGAAGACTTTTTTGTAACTAACCCCCAAAACATTGTTTTAGGGGGTGCTTGACTCATCAAGCCAAAAGGACATGCATAGTTAGCACCAAGTATGGAAACCGCAATTTCTAAAGGTAAATGCAACTTTAGAAAGTATGATGGTGTAAAGAACTTTATAAGAATCGTTAATCAAACTGGCACTTAGTCCTTACCTCCTTGCTTACAAACATGCACCTTACACGTTGGATTAGGTAGCTCCTTGGCCCTGCAAACAATTAATTCGTAATAAGTTTGTTACAATCTGGTTTGATAGTATATAGAAGCCTAATTTTTTTACATTAATCATAGAACAAACTTCGAGTGAATCTGCAAGTCAACAATATCAAAATTTTGCAAGGGGGTATTACTTTTGAACAGCACAATCCCAGCAAGGGTCAAGGAGCCCGCAGCAATCCCTGGATGCATTGTGGCCATGATGACGCCCTCTGCAACAAGCAATAAACATCAATGATTGAGAAAAGAATTCAAAAACAACAAGAAGAACAAAGCCTTTTTATTAACCAATGAAGGGGATGGCAACCGATAACACGTTAGATTACAAGCTATGAGTATGTGATCTTTCTGAGGTAAACTACATAGAAATGGCACCTTTGATCTTTCCAAACACCATCTGCTCATGAGTGGAGTACTCCTTCTTTACCCATTCAAATTCCTCCTACAAAAGGACAGTAGAAGGATTGAGCTTGAAGATCAAGACTAGATCGAACAGAGGGCAATGGGAGCCAAGACGGGGGACACCTTGGCGACAAGGGCGAGGTCGGAGGCGGCCGCATAGGCGGAGGACGCGGCAGTGGAGGACGCAGAAGCTGCTGCGGAAGCAGATGAGGTGGCTAAGGTGGCTGCGGCGTCTAGGGCACCCTTGGCGGCGTCGGCCTTCTCGGTGCCGAAGGACTCGACCCAGCGGGTGAAGTCAGCTACCGCGGCCGCAGCGGAGGCGGCGGAAGAGGCAACCATGGATGAGATGGAGCTTCCCTCCGGCAGTGCTGGTGGCGGGGACGGCTGCGGTGACTCGCCGGAGCTGGTGGGCGCGTCGGCCATGGTGGTGGTGGTGCGGCGTCGGATCCAGTGGACCGAAATCACCGAACCTACGAGGAAATAAGAGGTGGCGTATTACTGGTGTTACGCCGCCTGACCAGGTTCACAAAACCGCTGGACAGCTGCTTATTTGGTTTGAACTGGAAGAGCATCTTTGGTTTTGATTCTTTCAAAAGAGCAGACAATGAGACAATCGAAGTTAATGTTTTTTCTTTGATTAAGTAACAAATATTACTCTTTTCGGTTTTAAATTATTAACAACATTGATTTCTAACATTAATTTTAATCATTTGTTTTTTTAAAAAATGTTTCAATGTGTAAAAATATTAATCATTATTTAAATTGTAGTGATAAATCAAATAATAACAAAATTTTACACATTTAAACAACTTTTTTGAATAAAACAAATTATCAAAGTTAATATTAGAAGCCAATAGTGTCAATATTTTAGTACCGAAAGTAGTATTTGGCAACACCAGATTTTAACGCCAATTCAACACTCGTTACTCTGTTAAACAAATAATCAGCGTCAATAATGCCATTTAGGCCTCAACTCTTCCTCTTCCTCCGTCAACTCCTGATAACGATACCATTGCGACCCTTGCTTTCCAACGGGCAATGGTGGACGAACAAAGATCTCGACTGGTTTCGGTACGTGTACAGTCAAATGTAGTTCACCATTGTCATATTCCCCCTCCAAGTTTTCATCAGGGTCACTTGTGGGCACACCGGACGGTTCAACAGAAATCCATCCAAGTCCAGATATTGCAATGTCACAAGCAGGTCTGCATACAAAGATAACTCAATTATGTCGTTCAACCCAAAGAAATCAGATAAGAGAAAATACATAACCCCATTGTAAAAGCAACCTAAGGTACCAATAAAGTACTGATATAATATTCGCCATAACATGACTGTTGGGTGATACTATGACTTCAGTGTTACTGTGTTAGTTGAGAAACATTACCTATTACGGTCTTCATATTTTATCTTCAACTCGCGAACACCTTCGAGCCCCACCCATCCCTCAGCTCTCTCCTTACCGGTTGGTGGAGTCAATGTAACTCCAACTTGACTCTGAGAAGAGAAAAAACAGCAGGGTCAATGAAAGAATGAATGTGCACGCTGTTTCAGATCAGCAGGGACTAGGGAAAGAAAAGAAACTATGGCAAAGACTTCAATCCAATTCATGAATAGAGGTTTCATGTAGGCACTGACGTGGCCAGAGATGTGAAACAGAGCTCTCAAGGGCAAAGTCAAATACATGAGTTCTACAGCATAGCACAAAATAGGACAAAGAAGGGAAGACAGAAAGGAAAAATTATCGCTCATTTGTGTTTACCTTGTAATATTGATCTGCTTCGGTAGTTGGAACCATATTAATATTCAGCTTCTTAGGTCCATAGAAGGTCAGACGTGTGCATGGATGAGCCTAGGTCATGACTGATTATCAGTTCATCTTACAACTGGCAAGGGATAATTAGAAATCACATAACAGAGGCTCTAGTGTGAAATTGAGGTCATTTAGGTACCTTGACAACATCAACACGAACTAGCCCAGCCCAGAATAAGGAATTCCCACTCAATGCATCATCTGAATCATTGACCTGAACATAACATCATGTTCTGAAGGAAAAGATGAGTGTGGACGTTTCAAGAAAGTAATTTGCGTTGCACAGAAGGAAATATACATACAGGATAGCATCGTGCTTTTAGACGACTTTGCGGTGCAAGAGAAGGCAGATCATCAGCATGAATAACTGCTGCTTGCCTATGATGGAGGTGGACTCCTGGTGTATCGTATAGTTTCTGTGTGAAAAAGGTCCAGAGATATGTAAGTTCTCCAAAAAGATCTCTAAAGTAGGATATAGATATGCAATACATTATGATGCAAATTTAACTTTGGGTGAAGCGATGCCAACAAAAGAGAATGCAACAGGTGTACACAGATATATCAAACATATCTTGTCTAAAAATCAAATGATTGATGGGATCATACCCTGCCTCCTAAAAATGCATCAATTTGAATAGGGCCTAGGGTTGTTCCAGGAACAGCTGATTGTATTGGCTTGTATTTTTGAGCTGCAGCTGCCACTGGATCCTTATAAGCCATTGTTCCTACAGCAGCAGAGTTTCCAACAGTTAGTCTGGTATGGAAAGAATGAGCAAGGTTGTGTACATATTAGCAACTGGATAAGGGATCAAAGATAATTGACAACAATGGTGAGGGCATACTTAGTAAAGCACTAATAAATGCAGATTTCCCAACATTTGCAGAGCCCTGTCATGAAATTGGACGAAAACAAAAATCAGTATAGCTAGCTGACAGCCTGACAGTAACACTTGTCTATATCCTGAAGGAATAATCAAATAAGAATGATGAAATACAGACGAAACTAAATATGATCCCTATCCTTCTGATACTGTGTGCATCAAACTATCAACTCATACTTTGTTAATTCTCTAAATGGCATCAATTCCACTGTGGAATAGCAATTTTTTTAGAACATATACAGCAAGGGAAACACCTGCTGCTGTAGGTATTTACCAGAAAAAACATAGTTGTGAAAAACAAAGAATTGTGATCAGTGCTTACCAGAATATATACGTCTCGACCCTGAGAAAAAAGAAACACCGCAGTCAAGATTGTGAAAGTAGAGCATGAAAGGGAAGCAAAGCCCCAACAAAATGTACATGATGAAATCCGTATGACAAAGGGCACAAAGATGTACGTATTCAGACATACATGATACTGACTGGATAAAATGGAACAAAAGCAGGGAAAGCTACAGATAGAAAAAAAAAATGAAGTCCAGTATGTGGATTTTATATGCTGACCTTCTTTTCCTGGTGAATCTCGGATATGACCCCTGTGATGCCAACCAAAGACTTTGAGCTTGTCAGATGGACACTAAGGACACTGCAAATAGCAGGTGACAGATGTAACTTCACAGTAGCATAGATAGAAGGGCATTTCCCTTTGATGAAATGGAAGTAATGCAGGAGTAGGGGAAGGAGGCCTACTTTAGCTTCTTCTTGACAACCGACTCAACTATCCAGTCACCTATGCAGTTCAAATCAGTGTCCCTAGGAAGGAGGTCAACCTGTGAAAGAAGGTTCAGTTGATAGGTATAGTAAAAAAAAAAGGAAACTGGATAAAAGAATCAGCACCTTTGTTATGACGAGAATTATAGGATTAGCACCAGCAAAATCACGCACGTGTGCCAGGAAACTTCCATTGAAGTCAACAATGTCAACCTGCATCATCAACAAAGAGAAATCAATCATGAACCTTGGAGACTTCGAGTCTGTGGCTGACTGAGGTGTCAGTTTTTTTTGGCCTTTGAAGTAAGGACTGAGATATCGTTTAGTACATAGGAGTGCTCACCAATTTGACTATGAGTGCTTTCTCACGACGTAGGTGTGACAGCTTCTCCCGGAGCTGTTCTGCGGAGACAAACTGCTTGCCGCCAGGATAGCCGCCATGACCCCCAACAGCGGTGACCATATGCCCATGAGAGAGCAGCTTACATCTTCCACAGAGAACTGTTCTTAGTTGATGATGCCTCTTTTTCTGGTGTGGTGGAAGAGGCAAAAAAGTGAATAATCTAGTAGTGAAGAGCCATGAATGAAGCGCGTAATAATAAGTAAAGAGGTGAAATACTATGAACCAGCTGGTAGGTTTCAGGGTCAACGTATCCCGGTGCTTCATGCTCGTCCGTCTGCAGCGGCGCGCCGCAGCCGTAGCAGGACGCGATTCCGGAAGGCTGCTTTCTCGCGAGGGCCTGGCGCTTCTCCTTGCGACGGCGTCGCCTCTCAGCGTCTTCGGGTGCGAGCACGCGCGCGGCAGCCTCTGTGGCGAGGTGGCGGCCGATGAAGCGGTCCCCCCTGGTGGGCGCGGCGGGGCCAACGCCGTCCGTCGGGGGAGGAGGAGGAGGAGGAGGGGGCGGAGAGGAAGCGTAGGCGGCGCGAGCGAGAGAAGGTGGTTTTGGGGAGACGGCGACTGAGGTTTTGGGGGAGGAGGAGGAGGAGAGGAAGGGGAGGTGCGGCGATGCCATCATCCAAGACATTGCGGCGGCACCCTCTTCTCACTCACAGGTTTGCTGCTTCTTATCCAAAGTCACTTTTTGGCAGCACAGGAGGAGGAAGGGAACCAAAATGAAATGGTGGGCCGGAAGGAATTCAGGCCCAGATCAACGAGCATTCATTCTTTCGTTCGGCCCAAACCAAACCAAAAGGAAAAAAAGACAGCTGCAGGAGGAGGAGGCATGGATCCTGAATTATCGGATCCGAGGGGCGCCCGCTGTGCGTGGTCAAGAAAGGCGGACGTGCCAGCCAAGTGCCAGCCAGCCATGTAGGACGGCGCGGCGGGGGCCGGACCGGACCGGACCCGAGAGAGATAGAGCAGGGGCCCGGTGCACCCGGGCATTAATGTGCAAACCTAAAAACCTAGCAGCTCTCAATGATATTTTCAACTCATATTTAATATGGTGTCACAATATTTTAATGAATGGAATTCGATTTTTCTCCACACAGTTTTCTTTATTGTACAAAAAATAAAATAATATGTTGTGTATACTACCTCCATCCAAAATTACTTGACATCTAGCATCTTTAAGTTTTCTCAATTTACTTGACATCTTCTATTTTTAATATATTTTTTTTATTCTCAATATATCTCTATTTTTATCTCTCCTTTTTCAGTACATCGCCTTTTTATCTCTCCTTAATTTTTGTGCCCAAAGCTAAGATGACAAGTAATTGGAAATGTAGAAAGTACAATTTTATTCATCAAATATGGTGTATATATTTTGCTTATATAGTACGTAGAAAACAATACAGAGAATAAGACTTATTGTAGCTATGGATCTTTTTGACAGAACTCTATGAAGCTGGTTATATTTAATTTTTATGCCAAAAGCTAAGATGACAAGTAATTGGAAATGTAGAAAGTACAATTTTATTCATCAAATATGGTGTATATATTTTGCTTATATAGTACGTAGAAAACAACACAGAGAACCCTTCAGTAAGACTTATTGTCGCTATGGATCTTTTTGACAGAACTCTATGAAGTTGGTTATATAGCAGAAGCAAAGAAATTGGAGTACCATGTTGTTTCTAAGAGAAGATAACTGATTACGTGAAGTGGGAACTAAGAGCCCTTTCGACGGAGCTTTCAGCTTCTGATTCTTTAGATTCACTCTGATTGATTCTGTGACTGAAAGTGGCTCTCTTTGATTCTTTAGGATAAACTCTTCAAATCATGACAGAGAATCACTTCATGTATTTAGGAGAAGCTACTTTTTTCAGCTTCTAACCCCTTAGTTCGTTTCAAAGAATCACTTTATAGAATCAAACAAAAATCACTTCTATTGAAAAATAACGTTTAGCAGAGTTCCCCTGATTCTGTCTGAGAACCAAGAGCTGAGAGCTTCGCCAAAGAGGCCCTAAAAATATAGTTTCTCCTATACGGTCTCTTTATGATTCTCATCAAATAAAATATTTACCTGTTCATCACGAAAATCATTTTCAACACCAAAAACACGTCATCACAAAAATCTTTGCCAAAGTGGCACCAAGTAACACCTACAATACTAATTTGTTAACTCCAAACTAATACTTCCTCCATCCTAAATTATAAATTACTCTAGGTTACTTAAATTTTTTCAAATTATAAGTCGTTTTTACATCTTGATACAACTTTCTCTCTTCTCAATACGTCTCCATCTCTATCTTTCACCTACTTGTTTTTAAAACTTTCTACATTTTCAACTCTTATTGATTTATATACCCAAACTAAAATGAGTTATAAAATGGGACGCATTTAAGAACAGGTTTGGATGTAAACAAGATTTTTTCTAGGCGGTACTCCTCGATGGCAGCAAGTTAAGAATTATTGTGATAACAAAAAGAGTAATTTTTAAAACAAAAGAGTATATAGTGTACTGTATGGTTTACTATTATTAGTACTAGAGTACGTACGTATATAGTGAGTCAATAATTATACCACCCCTTACGTACGTACGAGTACACACACGCGCATGGATCTCGTGGGCATGCATGTGCACACCGTACATTTGTCCGCCCGCAAGGACGGCTGCTAGTACTGTATTATTATTAGACTCAATTATGGACAGCATGACCCTGATAAAAACACAGACGTTTTGTCTCTCTTTCTCCATTTATTTTTAAAAATATACGGTATACTAATATTGAAGCTTATGAACCTGACCCAACGTGGAGAAAGTTTAAACCTCCAAGAGTGTCAAATTAATAAAAAGTAAACTCAAATAAACAGAGGAAGAAAATGTCAATTTAACGAGCATTGGACGGATGATGATGGAATAAAATGGATGGATGCAAATTCATTGGACTGTAGCCATGCATATCATGCCCGTCCATTGGATTCGATTCTTCCCTACTCCGTCCTGCTGCTAGCCTAGCTACCCCCACCCAAGTTGAAGTAGCTGCAGCTTTCGTTCTTCGGGGCGAGGAAAAAAAAAAAGGAAATTGATTTTGAGCTTGCAACAATAAAATATTCCACGTAGGATAGGAGTGCTCCTACAGTCCTACTTCTACGTCGGCCTGAGTCAGCCGGTGGTGCAGGGGTCTCCCTCGTCGGCGACATGACTGAGGTGACCCACGTAGGCCTATTCCCTCGCTGCTCACGTGGTACGACGGTCAACGCATTTCTCCAGTTGGCTGCCGGCACGTGTCACCACCGGCCCAGCATTTTTTTTTTCTGGGAATACCACCGGCCCAACTTGTAACGGGCTACTCGTACCAAGCTCACCAGGGGTCCGTTTAAACAGAAGACTTTTAGCAAAAAAGAAATTACAGAAATTATTCTACAGTAATCCTGAGACTGAGAGTCTGAGCCCATGCGTATCAATGAATAAACAAATGCACCTCCCAATCTTCCCTATGGGCATGGCACGTGTGTGCTGCTGCCTGCCGGTGCCCACCCTCTTACGTTGACGTCACCACAACCTTTCTTTTCTTTTTTTTTTCATTTTCCTTTTCATCTTTTCCTTTTCTGGACAGGTCCTTTTCCCGTTTGCTCTGCTGCTGCATAGTTATATTTTGGAGTTGCTTCTCTCATTGAATATAGCGGAGTTCTCCTATATATGAAGCTTTAACTGTTGTAATCTTTTCTCTGGGTCTAAGAGTGCAGATCCGAGAGTTTCGTGTCGGTAATAAAACTGTGGTTCGGAGGTGATCAATACCTTCGGATCTGGTCACCGGAGTCGAGGAAGACGATCCGGCCATCTGCCCTTTGTCGGTGCTGTCCTCTGCGCTAGGGCAGCGTCGGTCGGTGAAGAGGGCAGTGGCGTAGAAGTCACGACGACGTCGTCGATCTCCCGGTGACGGCGGTCGTCGTGGCGGTGACGGCGGTGGTGCTTCCCGTCGGCACAGCCCCTCACAGATTGGGTTTAGGGTTTGTCGGTGGGGTGCGGCGGTACGGACGAATTTAGGTCATGAGTTCCGGCCGGCCCCCCACCTCTATTTATTGTGGCACTGGCGACAGAGGCCCACCAGTCATAATGAGCTGGGCGCCCTCGATCAAGGCGCGATTAGGTCAATGAGCCATTAAGACCGTTGGGCCAAAACGGGTGGAGATCAATTCCTAACATTACCCTAATGTGAATCTCGCCACAGGACTTGAGATGAAATCACAGGGGTCTCAGTTGGGTTGCGGGATTTTTTTTTCTTGAATGTTATGTTTTTTTTATAAAATTGAGATGATTTTTATGAGATTCCTATATTCCAAAAAACCTTTAACAACAGTGCCATCAATGTAAAAGCAAATTATCACAAATCAAGTAACATGTGTATTAAAAAGAGTAAAGAAAACATTATTCAAAATGACTTTTTTATACTACTAATAAAAGATTGAATGAACATGACACTACCACAGTAGTCGTATGCATTAGTAGAGAAAAAAACAAAAGAAACTACTCCTATGAATGAATAAATTGGATGATGAAAAGCATAGTGGCTTTATTTTCCGGAAAGAGCAAGGCTCCATTCAAACCGGGACTAGGACCAGAAAAGAACAATCAGGAGCACCCTTCCCAGATGCACAAATAAGGGCATGTCCAAGGACTGCTTTCCAAAACTGCCACAAGATAAAGCTTACCTAACCCAAGCTAGCCAGAGGAGAAATGGAAACCAAACCTGCCCTTCTCTTCCCATCCCTTCCCTTCATTAAGGCAAAGGCTGTAGGAGTACTGCCCTTCTTCCTCCTCCCCTCAACCTCATCTCCTCCCCTTCCTTACCCATCCCCATCCTTTCCCCTGTGCTGCCGTGCCTTCCAGTTTTTTCAATTCAGGTGAACCCACTTCTTCCTTCTCCCCCGTGCTTCTTTCTTCGACCTGATACTAGCGTAGTGAAGCGGCTTGCCTTGGTAATTCTCCACCACTCCAGTCCAGTCCAGCCTACAGTAATGGACTGAGTGACTGAGGAGAGCATTGCATAGTAGTACTCCTACTAGTACCTACTAACCCGCTCAGCTCAGCCCAGCCCAGCCCGTCGCCATGCAATCCGGCTATGGCGGCGTCTCCGAGTTCCAGCAGTTCATCATGGACAGCGCCTTCGCCATGTCCGCGCCGCCGCCACCGCAGCCGGCCCAGCCCCCACCTCCCACCGCCGGAGGGCAGGAGTTGGGCGGGCCCTTCAGGTACCAGCCCCTGCACCACCACGCCCTGCCGCCGCAGCACCACCACCACCACGCTCCGCTCATGCCGCCGCACTTCGCCCACTTCGCCGGCGGCGGCATACCCTTCACGCAGCAGCTGCTCCACCAGGCCGCCACCGCCGCAGGCCACCACCCGCACCTCCAGCTGTTCCAGGAACAGCACCACCACCACCACCACCACAAGCCCCCCCAGCCGCCGCCGCCGCAGCAGCAGCAGCAGCAGCCCACAAGGTGGGCTCCGCAGCACCCCCACCCCCACCCCCACCACCTCGGCTTCGACGTCGAGGCTGCCGTGCCGGAAAGCTCCGGGGCCGCCGGCGGCAGCACGGCCTCGGGTGGCGGCGCCACCCCTGGCGTTCCCCCGTTCTTGGCCGCCGCCATGAACTTCAAGCTGGCCGTGGATGCCGGCGGGGGAAGCGCTGCCACCGGGGGAACAGACGACGCTCTCAACGACGGAGGCGGCAGCGGCATGATGCTTCACGTCGGTGGAGCCGGCGCCGACGACGAGGCCGCCACCGAGAGCCGGCTCCGGCGGTGGCCCGGCGACGAGGAGACCTCCATCAAAGAACCCACCTGGTACCCCCATCTCTACAGATCTCGCGATTGTAATTGATTTGTTTGCTCTACTCTACCGATCGATCCATGGTCATGGAGGAAGAAAAAATTGCATCTTGTTTGGTTGCTCTGCTTCGGATGCTCGGTAGGAGGGAGCAGAGGACGAGCAATAATAGTGGCATGATTGAGAAAGAAGACACACCTGATGCTGATGCTGATGGTGACGGCGATTCCTCTCCCCTCCACTCTTCCCCCCTTTTCTTTTTTCACGATGATTACCTCATCCAAAAGGGGGACATGGAGGAAAAGGCCGCATCTTGTTCTTGCATGCAACGATTCTAGGAGAAGGAAGCTCCTATGGATGGGATGGATCTTGCAGCAATTCTTTCTTCCTCACCCATTCCTTGATTTCGAGCTTGTTTTGTTTAAAATTGACATGCGGATGTGATTTTGGTCATGCAGGCGGCCGCTCGACATCGACTACTTACACAGCACGAGCAGCAGCAAGAGGACCGGCAAGGAGAAGGCGCCCACGCCGGAATCCCCTGCGCCGGCTGCTGCCGCTGCTGCCAGTTACTTCAAGAAGGGAGATGACAGTGCTGCTGCTGCTGCTTCCGCAGGCGGTGGCAACTACAAGCTGTTCAGCGAGCTGGAGGCCATCTACAAGCCCGGTAGCGGCGGCACGGCCGGCGCCCAGACGGGCTCCGGTTCTGGCCTCACCGGTGACGACAACGTCATCCTGGAACCGGCCATGCCCGACCTCCCGGGCCCTGAAGCGGGGGACGCGCCGCAGCTGAACACGTCCGATACATCCGCCGGGGAGGACGTGGCCGCGGTGGTACAGCGGCAGCCGCAGCCATCGTCGGACACGACGCGGCGCAAGCGGAAACGGCGGCGGCAGGAGCATCTGAGCGCGTCCGCGTCCTTCTTCGAGCGGCTGGTGCAGCGGCTGATGGAGCACCAGGAGAGCCTCCACCGACAGTTCCTGGAGGCCATGGAGCGCCGCGAGCGGGAGCGCGCCGCCCGCAACGAGGAGTGGCGCCGGCAGGAGGCCGAAAAGTTCGCGCGCGAGGCCGCCGCGCGCGCGCAGGACCGCGCCAGCGCCGCCGCCCGTGAGGCCGCCATCATCGCGTACCTCGAGAAGCTGTCGGGCGAGTCCATCAACCTCCCGCCCCCCGCCGCGCCGTCCGCCGAAGACATCAGCCAGGACGCCGTGGGCAAGGAGCTGGTGGCCTACGAGGGCGGTGAGGCGGCTGGCGGCAGCGGCGCGTTGCACTTGAGCACGTCGCGGTGGCCGAAGCACGAGGTGGAGGCGCTGATCCGAGTACGGACTGGGCTGGAGGGGCGGTTCCAGGAGCCCGGGCTGAAGGGCCCGCTGTGGGAGGAGGTGAGCGCGCGCATGGCTGCGGCGGGGTACGGGCGCAGCGCGAAGCGGTGCAAGGAGAAGTGGGAGAACATCAACAAGTACTTCCGCAAGGCGAAGGAGAGCGGCAAGAAGCGTCCGTCGCAGGCCAAGACGTGCCCTTACTTCGATGAGCTCGACCGCCTCTACTCCCGGTCCTCCTCCGGTAACGCAAATGCGGGCAGTGCCGGTGGCAGCGGTGGCGGCGCTGGAGACGAACACGACGCCAAGGCGAGCTCGGAGCTGCTGGACGCGGTGGTGAAGTACCCCGAAGGGCCCCCGGGGTTCGTGTACGACGACAAGGATCCGAGTAGCGTTGATGCCAAGGCGCCGAACTCGGAGGTGCTGAGGAAGGAAGGAGAAGAGGGTGGCATTGGCAGTGGGAGAGCGACCGACGATCCGGAGCCGGAGGACCACCAAATCCAAGTGGAGGAGAGGCATGGCGAAGACGATCAGCATGAGTAGGTACTAGGTACCGTACGTACGTAGAAGAAGATACTCCATCGAAGAGCTAGCTAGGTGCATGGTGGCTCGATCCAAAGTTGGTTTGGTTTAGCTAGAGTTGAAGGACTAGCAATAGCAGGCAGCCCTTTTGCTTTGTTGTTTCCCTTGTTCAATCATCAATGGTCTGTTTCTCGTTTCATTATTTGTTGTTGTTAGCACCACTTTGAGACTTGACTTGAGCAGCTCTGTTTATATACAGCTAATGCATGAGATTATCATCTACTACTAAGTAGTAGGAGTGCATGACATGTCCTACGTATTTTCTCTATTTTTTAAATTGATGTCGTCTTAAATTTTTAACATTAACTTTGACTATTTTTATTATTCAAAAAATTAGTTTAAATGTGTAAAATTTTAAGTCGTGATTCAAATAATTTTAATGATAAATCAAATTATAATAAAATATACAATATTTATTAAAAAATTTAATAAAATAAACAATCAAAGTTAGAGTTAGAATTTAACAACGTCGTCAATTTAAGAACAATGAAGTAGAAGTTTAATCAACTTCCTCTGGATTGACCATTGATTTGGTCAATGCCTGGGTTAATGAGACGAGAAGATGTGTCGGCAGGTAGATTACTCACTCTTAGCTGCTAGGAGTAGTCACCGCGCACTTATTAGGCCTCTAATTCGGTACTCTCGATTAGAAGTAGTAGGAAACTATATGAAATGTTGTTTTATAGAGTATTTAAGTAGGAGTAGAAGTGATCCTCAATCTAATTACAAGAGCCAAGTCGTAATTGACTCTTATGTGGTCCTTCCTCGTGATATATTCCTATCTTCGTTCAGGTGTATTTGTATCAGGATTGTTAAGGACATCAGCAGCAGCAGGCGTCAGCATCTCTTGTTGGTTAATACTCCTACATGTAACCATGACAAGTTAATTACTATACGCCATTGTTGAGATTAAAACTTGGTTTGTTGGATGGGATTGGATTCCTTTCTGGAAACTTGTGAGACTTACGTGCGCGGGAGCATGTGTACAAGTATAAAGAAAACTGCCAGGTGGTGATGGTGTGGTGTGCTTAGCATCATGCATGATTTTGTACGCACTCGCAGTATCAATCAATCTCTGAGTAGGAGTATTCTATTGCCACGAAACCGCTGAACCTGATAGATTATAGTATATGATTATAATAAAATTTGCTATTGCCACGTAACCGCTGAACCTGACAGATTATAGTATATGATTATGATAAAACATTTACCAGATCTCGATGAATGCAGTGCAGACCCCTGCTCCCTGGATAATTTTTTACACCAGAATTTATTAGGGCAAAAAAAGTTCGTAATCTTTTTTCATTCAGAAAAAAATGCAGTTCAAGTAGTTATGCCATTGGAATCGGTAAAAAAAGTGTGACGTCAGTGAAGGACGGGCCGTGGGGCCTTCTCCGTTGGACATGTCAGGCTCGCGCAGAACGAGGACCACCATGCATGTCTCCCCTCCCTTTTTCGTTTATTTTCCCCTTCTCCACCCCAAATTCACACAACAAGACCTGGGTTTTTTTTTTGTTGCCGTAGGCATTGTTTGGAACGCAGGATTCGAGTTGGATGTGATTTTCAATCCTATGAAATGAAAAGGCACAGAAATTACTTTTAAGAGGTGTTTGATGCTTCTCAAAGAAAAACACAGGAATTTTATGGTTTGATATTCATCAGTAAAAAAAAGGAGAGAGAGAGAGAGATCACTTGCCTTGAAACTTTCAAAGGAATTTACAAGAGGTTGAAAACCTTATGTTAGAATTTCTCTAAAATATGAATGAAACTTTCCTATCATCCGAAACTCTTATGGCTCAATCCTTTGTTCCAAACGGTACATATAGGATTTTTTTTCTTTTGAATTCAGTTACTTGATTTTTCCTACACATTTCATTTGTTCCAAAGGACCTTTAGATCGTTATGCGGTTTCTATAAAAATTTTGTATTCCAAACAGAGTCCACATTTATAATTAGAATCCTAAATCGAAGGGTAATTTATGCAAACACCCCAAATGAGCCAAGAGAAGAAAGAGACAATATTTGTTTTTTCACTACTCCGTCAGTACAACAACATTAGCATTTGTGGGATTGGTGACTATCAATATATGAAAACTTTTGATGTTTGCTACTAATATAAATGGTGTTGTTATATTCATTGCAAAACTAACTATTATAATAAATAATTCTTGATTTTTTTAAAGAATTCATCTACTGTTGTGTTAATTCTTTGATCTAGATTAGAAATGCTAGTAGTATTTCTTTCTTGTTGGAGAGTACCGGCTAGGTACTCCAGCTTGGTCCCAAATATGTTCTTGTCGTACATGATGTCTCCGGTCGCTAGAGTCTGCTGTGTGCTCATGTGGGGGTGATGCATGAGATACAGGTGAGACAATTGAATTTTGGATGGACCCATTTGTGGTGACCCCGTATGTCGTAATTGAATTTTGGATGAAGAGATATATGGAATTCATGGGGGAGTTGGCGAAAGAGAAGGATGCATGGGGCGGGCAGGCTTCATCATCATGTGTGTGGACTGTGGAACCGGCCGGGCCGGGGTCACGCACAAATTGCCAACACATTAATGGCTATCGTACAAAACCAGATTTGAAATTTCCGCCACAATTGGTTGTTTGGTCCACACCAAACCCCCGGACCATGGATATATAGGAGCATATACACATATGTTTATTGGAGATGCTCTTGATTGATCATTCGTGAAAAAAAAAATAGAGAAAGAAAACTTGATTTGTGTGCTTTGAATTGGGAGGCAGGTTTGGTTTGGTTTTTGGTTGGTTCTCATCATCAGACACCAGCAAGGCAGAGGACCAGTAGACCGATGTTGCCATTGCTGTCGCACGCCGCTAACTTCCATTCCATTCATGATTAAGCTTCATCTTGATTCATTAATTACTTACTTGCAGCTAAGTTTAAGTGACTCATGTTGAGATGATGAAAAACAGCATGCAGTACAGACATACATAAGCTGTCATGCGTACGTAGTACCATCTGTGGACCAATGATGCCTTGTTTTCTGAAAATAAAAACCGTTAACCAAAAGTTCAGTTCTAATTTCACTGCAAACAATGTACTACTACTATCCTGCAAAATTAATAACCATTTTCTGATGATGGAACTACGTATGCCACTATTATGCAGTATAAAAGCACAGCAGGGAAACTGAATTAACATGACCTTTGCAAATCCCAAATCCTGAGGTGACCAAGCTGGAGTCAGATGCAGTCAAATACGAACAAGAAAATGACTGCTCACAGAACAGTTCCAGTCAGATGAGGGAGGTACTCAGATAGCATCAACATACCGTGCAGAACAGAAAACCAATTAAATTCTGAATGCAGTCAAAATAGAACGGGGAAACAGAAATACGAGTATATAGTAAGGTTCATTATACAATACCAATGTTAACTGATAACACAAAACATCCTTTAGACTCACAAAACAGTACGGAAAATGTTCTATCCGTTTCTCTTTGAAAACCACATATACTGCAGGCAAGGCAATGTAGTCAACACAGTTTTTGGTGACTATATACAATACTTTAACAAGTGTGTTCTATAACTCTCTGTAAAGGTTCATCCTGTTAGAGGTACCAAGCATCCTGTTAACAACAGTTGCTGCAGCCGCTCCCTTGCTAGGAGAGGTAATATCCGATGATTCTTCCCTGATCTGCAACGATGACACCGCTTGGGCTGCTATGTAACCAGGGCAGGTAACAGACTGATGGAATGTTCCTTGATAACACGGAGCTGCTTCAAGGTCCCTCACGTCACCCCAAGATGGCAATGACTGGCCAAACTCCCAGTCAGTCCACCGCCCATTGGGAACATAAGCGTGGCTGGCACAGATCAGTCCATCAGAAGGATAAATATCAGTGCCTTGACTGAAATCAAAACCAGCCGAGGCATCCCAGTGGTTGCACTTTCTGTGCTTGTTTAGCTTCAAATGGCAGGGTTCATCGGAGTCTTCACCTATGAGAACATGAAGAGCAACTGCTTCAGCTATGGCAGCACCTTCCTCATCCAGCCTTTGCTGTTCTTCCTTCTTCTTCTGCTTCTTCTTTTCCAGCTCTGAAATAATTGCGGCAGAGTTTGCCAGCGCTTTCTCCAGGCGCCGCCTCTTCTTTTCAGCCTGCTTCTGGCGATCCAATTCATCTTTAGCTTGTTTCTTTTTTCCTTTCTTCAAGACCCTGCCTGCCTGATTGCCTATAGCCTTGTCCATGACAACTGTGCCTGCCATTTTCTACCTCAGCTAAACTCCTCTATTCAACTAGAAAAAACCAAAAGCAAAATATTCAAAGTTCATTATTTTTTTCCTTTTTTTTTTTTGCTAGAATCTTTCCAAGGGCACGCCTGTTTATTTACTCCAAATCAACTAAAACAGACACAGCAGGAGGCTACACCCACTCAGGTCTGAATGAGTATCTTATCTTGCGGAAGATGCAGTCCCAGAAGGAAACAACAGGGGAGAGCAGGAGCGAGAAATAGTAAGCGCCTGCTATTTCATCGATTGTTAATCTTGTCCCAAACTTGTTGCTGACTAGCTTCTGACCCATCTTAATAGCACCAGAATTGGAGTGAAACCCCAGCCAACCAGCTCATAAGGATCCTGAACAGTGCGAAAAGGAGAAACCTGTGGTTAGGGAGGGTAAGAGAGGGAACATATATTATTGGCTCTTTCTAGTATAACAGTCAATCAAGAATAGGTATAGAGCAAATCAAATGACTAGACATCACGTCCCCACTCCCCAGTGCACAACTTATATGGGACTGACCGACTAAATAGGCATCATAGCTGTAGGTAGGTAACAGTTGATACCTTATTATGTAGGAGTATGGTAAATGGATCAGATAGATGTTTACTTGGTGAATATAGTACTTCGTTAAAGAGAACAAAGAACGAGATGGAGATTGCTGGTGATAACCAGTTAAATTAGCTTGTTGCAAGAGCAGTACAGCAGAGTAAAATATAATTAGCAAAATTATGAAGAACCTGGCATCCCTTGTGCAAACCTAGATTGTCATAACTACGACAATTAGATTGAAATCGGTCGGAGCCTTGAGCTAGTACTGGTTAATTCCGTGAAAGATCCAGACGCCGCTACGGATGGTGACCGAAAGACCGTATCCACTCCGACACAGAGTGAATTCCCCAAAATTATCTCACCCCATATGAAATCAAGCAAATCGCTGGTCCTTTTCACCCGCCCAGTTGTGGGCAATTCCTTTTCCTCTCGCAGATCTCTCTCTCTCTCTCTCTCTCTCTCTCTAAAAGGGGGAATTCCTTGCCTAATAACGGGATGATCTGGGCCTGGGCAACAGCAATTCGGAAGGAATTCGAATTGGCATAGTTGGAATCAAGCAGATCCAAACGAGAATTCCATCCTATCCATGAATCCCGTGAAAAAAAAATTAAATTAAAAGAAGAAAAGGGAAAGGGAGCAACATGCCTGCTGCTGGATCTCTTACTTCTCTCAGGTCCGACGCGATGCAGAAGGATGGAGAGGAGGCGGATGTGATTTCTCTCTCTGCCTCTCTCTCTCTCTCTCCCCCTCTCTGCGCTAGACTGCCGTAGAAGACAAGACTTCAGAGAAGATAGAGAAGAAGCAAGTGGGGCCTCCACGTGCGCAGCGTGTGATTTCCAAGCATGGAAAGCACGGGCTGATGGACCTTTTACGAACACTGAAATGGGCTGCCTCTCCACTAAATGGGCCTCAACAAATGAACAGGTCAAACAACTATTACAACTAGTCAGCATTTCCCTTTGATTTTTTTCCATCGCTTAAAATTGGACGGCATAAATTTCCTTTATTGTTAAAGGTGTTTATAAATAATGATTGTTAAAGGTATTTGAAGCATGACTTATAATTTTTTTTGAATAAAGTGAATGTTTAAAGATGACACTAAAATACAACATCAACACCAATTAAAAACAAAGACTACATTTATTATATTATGACCACTTCTACAGTTTATAAAGTTCATATACAATATTTAAGTTATGGACACGAAGCCTCTTAAATTAGCCATACTGACTGCTTGGTTGCTGGTATAGTCATGCACACTGCAGATCATGAGATCCAGGAGGATACAATACAGTTAGTACTCCTCCGGTTTTAAATTATTAACACCATTGAATTTTTTGAACAAAACGAGACGAATGGTTGATGTTAAAAGTGAACAATGTCGATATTTTAAAACCGAAGAAGTATTGGCTAGTACGTCTTCAAATTCCGATGGCCCACTCCGTCTCCACCACGACTTGGCCGGTCCTTGCTCGACCATTCAGCTCTAGCACCGACGATGACTCTGCCTGATTGGTACAATAACGCGCAAATTAGCAGCTAGCCAGCGGCGTTTTATGCAATACTTATACATCGAGTCGTGAGTAAGAAGATCTAACAAAGTAGTACACCTGATCCCGGAGCATCTCGTTCTCCTTCCAGAGATTCCTCTCCTGTTATACGCAACAGCGCTAATAGTCTTAGTAATTCCGTATCTAAATTATATATATATATACATACACAGAGAGAGATAAATTAAGAGTGAAGAGGCATGCACAGCTCGTACGTACCTCCTCCCTCAACTCTGAAATTCGATCCATCAGTTTCTTTTGCTGCTCAAGATCGATCCACAATTAAATCAGCGACAACTTTATTTAGCAACGTACGGCCAGGAATGAAAACATGGCAAAGTACTTGCCTTCTTTTCCCTGATGCTGCTTAGGCTCTTCTCCAGCTGCACCTCCAGCTCCTGTAGCTCCTGAATGGAACAAGATCCAAGGCCCTCCCCAAGCAGCTTCCTGCAGCCGAGTACATATGATGACCACTTGTTGAAGGGATGCTCTATAAATCTCTCTAGCGAGACCAGCACAATTTTTAGATAATGCGTGCTCTTATTTACGACATCAGCATAGCAATACATGCAAATCTGTAAGTCACCACCTCTTATGTGCCTCAACTTCATCTATCTTCTTTTCCAAGGTTGTTGCCTCCCATTTCCACCTCTGCATTTTGTATAAAACATAGTATATAAAATTACAGCCTTATACTTGCAAATTGCAATGTCGATCGTATGATGCCATAATATGCATGCTGTCCATATATATTTACTCGCTTGGTCACCTTATGCATGCGTTGTTTCATTTTCGGGATGTTTAAGCATTGGCATGCGAAAAGCTGGATTGGTGCCCATGAACATCACCTGATGATGCTTCCCAGCTAAAATAGATAAAAAAACTAATCTGACTGATGAAGGGTGCAACGAGATCTGAATGCGATCCAGATAAGAGAAAAACTAACAATGAGATTCCCCTGGCAATACCTCAATTCCTGGCAAATCATCAACTTTGAGATTCACATTGGTGCCTTTTGTGTGGTTCAGGTAGCGATCAATCGTCTTCTGCAATCTGATATTTTGAGTATTAATAACTTGATTGATTGGAAGCATAAAAGAGGTGACGATCGAGTTGATGTTCGTTCACTGAATATAAATACATTGGAAACCATCTAACTAATGGATCAGTTAAATTATTGTAAAGAAGGACCAGCGCGCATGCTGTATTGAAATTAAGGAGTTCAAGGTGATTTGAAATTCCTAATAAATGTGATGCGTCCAAAAAAAGAATCCACAGAATCATAATGACAATTTTAATTTTTTAGTTGACATAGTTCTTCTATATATAATGACAAATTCAAATTCTCTAATCAGAATTTAGGATAATGGTTAACTGGGATAAGATTAGTATTTAAAATAAAAACACAGCCTGCAGCATGCTAGCATGTGAATGATAAATGAATAATGGATAAACCAGTGTACTAATTAACATGCATGCAACTTACAAACAAATTTCCACAAAAAAATGCTGATGTCCAATTTAACTTTAAATTCTTTCGGTGAAGGGTTTTACACTACCACATTGATAGTCCTCCGAATAATTTCGGAGATTTAGCTGATTCTGGCGCCATTTCATTTACATCTAGTTAAGTCAGCTGAAATGTGCATGCATAGACGAAAAGTGGATTACATTTGCACACATGGAGGAAAAAACCAGGGTGGAAGATACATATGTATCTGAGTCCAATACTGATCTGCTATAACAACAACAATATGAGAAAAGTACACGCGGGCCAAAATTACTAGTGTACCAGTGATTCACAGTACACTAGAAAAGCATGATAATGCATGTGTTGAAGATTTGAGTGGAATATGTACACTCTGAGAGTTCTTCTAAAAATAATTCAATACTGTAAAAAAGAAAACAGACAACATGTCTAGTATTTCTTTTTTCAGTGTGAGTAATATACATGAAGTTTGGTTTTTGAAAAAAAATGTGAAATGTGATTAGTCCTTCTAAGGGACTAACTAATACCAGATATTACCGTTAAGCTTAGAAATATGATCAAATGGTTCACTAGGTAACCTGAAACTCAAAAGATTCCCCAAAATTAATTACTATACGTGTACATCTTTCAAGTGAAATGTGAAAGCACTGATTTTCTGCTGACACTTGTGGGTTTATAAGGATTGTTGTGCTTATATGGAAGAGTACAAAATCAAACCAAATACAGATAACATAAATTGTATATAGATAGATACAGATAGAACTGAAAAGAAAAACAAAGTGTGTGTGTGTGTCTATATATATATATATATATATAATTTCTTACAACACTATTTCACTGATATTTTAACCACCCCCCACCACCACCACCACAACAAAAAAAAAAGTACTCTCTCCGTTTTTTAATTGTTGTCGCCGTTGATTTCTAACTTCAACTTTAATCATTCGTCTTATTCAAATTTTTTTTACTAAATATAATATTTTTTGTTATAATATTATTTATTATTAGAGTTATTTGAATCACAATTTAAAATTTTATACATTTGAACATATTTTTTTGAATAAGATGAATGGTCGAAGTTGGAGTTGGAAGTCAACGACGACAACAATTAAACAACGGAGGGAGTATATATATATATATATATGGTTATATATCAAAGGGGGGAGAGGAAAAAGAGCCAAGTATTTTTTTGTCACGTAATTATTAGGCGGATTAATCTCGGCATCAACCCCCAAACACAATGTTAGTCTACCTTGTAGGTACGTACCTACGGGTCATGTCATCGTCAAGTGCTAGGGCTAGGGCAGGGCAAGAGAGGGAGGACATACTCGATGGCGGAGGCGAACTGGTATAGGCGACCGCGCGGCGAGAAGACGATGAGGCCGACCTCGGCGTCGCAGAGCACCGACAGCTCGAACGCCTTCTTCAGGAGCCCGCTCCGACGCTTGGAGAAGGTCACCTGCCGGCTGGTGGTGTCCTCGATCCGCCTCATCTCGCGCCGTCCTCGCCGCCCCAGCTTCTTCCTGCCGTCCGGCGCCTCGGCCACGATCTGGTCTCCTCCCTCAGGCGACGGCGCCGCCTCTGCGGCCATGGCAGCCGTCGCCACCATCCCTTTCCCTAAATTATACTACTCCACTAGAGTAGAAGGAAGGCGAGCTGTGGGATGGATGGATCCGCGGCGGTCGCGTACTACGTGGTGAATCAAGGTAAGGCTCTAATTCCTTGGGATTTGTTACGGAAAGGGTCGGAGGATCCACAAATGGCAACACCTGGGTGGCCAGGAGCGCACTGCCATCCTTTCTACAAGTATTGATTCGATTTGATTCTCCTTTAGTTTTTTTCCCCAAAATTGGAAGGTATAATATTGATTGGAGTAAGAGTCTCTCAATATACACTCTCTTCATTTTTAAATTATTATTATAATTAGAAAAAAATAATTTTAAAATAAAAATTTATTTGTTTCGGCTATTTAAGAATAGAGAGACTAAGTCTTACTTAGTAGTTAAAAAACAATATGGATACAATATTACGATAATATGGCCGCGGTAGCCAAAAACCCAGATCCGTGTTGGAGGACAATTCAAGTGTCCATATCTTTGTTTTAGTTTTTCTATGTTCAAGTACCTTTACTAATTAGCTGGGGTCCCTTGTTCTGATTGAGAGAGAAGATTCTTTACTAATCATACAAAAAAAAATTCCACCGTTACGACAAATGAGTTGTAAACTATGTGAAAGTTTGGATTGAGGCCTTAACGAAGCAAAGCATGCGATGAAAAGCAAACGGACCTCGAACGAAGCAAAGCACAGTCGCAACGTGTCAGTTTGCTATTGGTTGCTGCCAGCATCAGTCAGTTCTCTATTGGTTGCTGCTAGCATCAGTGGGCCCACGCGTACGACGACTGAACATGCGTACGGAAGAATCTAGTCATACGCGACCACGTGTACCTGGAGATCCGTGGGCGAAACGATGGGAGGCGGGGACAGCCTCCAGCGTCACCGACGGACGGAAATGACAGGAGCTCACTGTTGATGGAGGAGACGCAGCCGTGCCAGCGAGTCGCGGACAGAGTGCAAAATGGGCTCCCGCTCCTCGTCAATGGAGTAGTCTCATCTCACCTCGCGTACCTTCCCTTCCACTCTGCTGTACAAGGAGGATCCGAGCTGGAGAAGAAGATGAATATGATGGCGCCGGAGAAGTTTCGGCTGGACTTTGTGGTGAGCCGGGAGCAGATGAACGCGGCGGGGCAGAAGATGTACTTCGTCCAGACGACGAGGATGGTGGAGTACAAGGAGAAGCTAGTGATGCCTCTGTTAAGGAGAATTCTGAGGATAAATAGTTTTTTGCTGTGTCTCTGAACAATTATAAATAAATAAATAAATACAGCTGATAAGTTGTGTTGTGTACTGAAATTTTTGTTCTGTTTTAGTATGTTGACAACCATTGTTTTGAGTTGACATCCCTCTTTATCATATTTGAGGACTTGACGTTCTGTTGCTTCTGTCATTTGAATGTGCTTAAGCTGCTGCATTTCAACAGTGACCGGAATGCTTGAACACCTATTTCAATTCACCAGCAACTGGCTCAAAGCATCAAAGCACCTAATTAATTGTCCATGTAATCCCATTGATAAGCCGTTTTTGTTCTTATTATTCCAGCGTCTGAATCTGAATGCCACTAGGCAACAGTAAGGATGCACTTTGTCTGGAGGACACTGGGTTCGTTCTACCACGTACATGGCACTTTGTGCCATTTTCAATTTGTGACAACTTTGTTTGGCTAGTCCTGACTGGATCTTGTTAACCGCAGTGGAAAGATAACTTCAACTTCATGATTAAAGACAACTAACTAGAAATGCGCCTCAGGGATCGGCAAAGCCTGATATTAATCTAGCGTATCGGCCTATTATGGAAAGGAGAAGAAGAATAGTAAATTACTAATCCTTACTCTGTCAACTATATATGAACAATTACAGGTGAGAAGACAGCTTTGTTTCAAGCAGACAAAGCATTACGGTTGGTGCTCTCTCGTCATCGGAGGCTTTCTACCTTCCTTTTCCCTGCTGCTGTGTCAGTGTCAACCAAATCAAAAGCATCTACTATCTCCATATATAGATATAGTTGACAACTTGTTGGAAATGTCGTCAAAAAATCACCCCAAACTATTGTTAGATCCATGCATCATACTACGGGATGTAGCTGCATGCAGCTCACTCACCTTATCTCATGTTTTACTTTAATACGTATAATCTTGCGTAGCAGTACTCATCAGTGATGAAAGATTGCAAAAGCATGTTTATTGAGTTGTTTTCACATCTCTTAGCCTACTCTGCTTGAGGCTATATGATCATTCATCTGAAATTTGTTAAATATTTTGCTACGAAGTAGTGTGCTGTAGGAGTGCACTTGCCGCTCATCTCAAGGGCAGATGCTGATGCTGCTCCACCTTAGCTCCTCCTGATACTTTGGTTTAAAAATGTGTGACCTTCTAGTATAATATATCCAAGAAATTAAATATGTTAATTAGAAGGAGGCTGTGGTGGACTGGCTAGTCGACAGGCATACGCTCCAAGTCTGAAGTGAGCGAACGTTGTGCAAAGGAAGAGAGGTGGGATCCATCATCCATCATCCATCTGAAGGGAAGGGATTCTATTCCAAGCAAAGAAATTGAATTTTAATTGAAAGCTCAGTGCCTCCAGCTTTGCTTCAATTCTTTTTCTTTTTTGGCACATCATCTATGCATGGAGCACCAATAAAGGGAAAACGGATAGTAGATGCATTTTTTCACTACTGCTAACTCTCCACTGAAATTAATTAGGTATGGTCGTAGCATTTGCTTTTCCCTCAGAGGAGAGGATGAGATGAATGAGAGCCGTCGCTTTTCCGGTTAGTGCAAGCTAGTGCAGGCCTAGCTATATATAAATCCCATATCGATCGATCTTATATTGCAGATTGCAGTTGCATCGCATCGATCTGGTCCTTCACGGTGGCGCAACGCATGGATGAATGGAGACCAGTGATGGCGATGCTGGTGTTCAACCTCATCTCCGCTGTGATGATAGCGTTGGTGAAGATGGCGCTCCAACAAGGGATGAACACCCTGGTCCTCGTCACCCTCCGGCAGTTGGTGGCCACAGCCTTCCTAGCTCCGGTAGCCTATTTCAAAGAAAGGTGCTAGCTAGCTCTGTCAGGATGCCGGAATCCCTCCTCCTCCTAGTAGCTCCAGCAAGCTAGGTTTTAATTTAATTGTCGTACTTACGTGTCTTAATTTCCGGCAGGAACACAAGACCTAAGATCACACTGGAGATCTTTGGGTACCACTTCTTCAGTGCACTGCTCGGGTACATCTTGCGTGCCTTAACAGTTACTAGCAATATATATATGACCCTTATCGATCGAACGATCCTGTTCTTGATGTGCAGTGCTGCACTCCCGCAGTACACCTTCTTCTACGGGCTCAGATTGACGACTACCACATTCGCCATAACATTCGCCAATTTGGCTCCTGTCCTTACCTTCCTGATTGCAATAGTACTAAGGTATGTCGTTCTGATGAGAATGAGATCAAGCTAGTCACCCAGCAAGCTTAGCAACGAAGAATATTACTTACTTAGGAGTATTAAAAAATTAATAATGCAGAGTGGAATCTGTCAGCACGAAGAGCAAGGCAGGAGCTTCAAAGATCGTTGGAACACTCATGTCGCTCGGAGGCTTGCTGCTGCTAAGTCTCTACAAGGGTGCGCCCGTGACACACCCGACCGCGGCTGCGCCAACGCCGAGCTCATCAGCAGCAACGACTCCCGCTTCCTTTCATGGTAGTAACATCAATGGCGGCAGGAAGAGCTGGATGTCGGGAACCCTAGCATTACTGGCAAACTGCTTGTGCTTCTCCTTCTGGCTGTTGCTTCAGAGCAGGCTCACCACCAAGTATCCGGCAATCTACTCCAGCACCGCCTTCATGTTCTTCATCAGCACACTGCAGGCCGGAGCACTGACAGCAGCGACGGAGAGGCACGCCTCAGTGTGGATTGTGACAAGGAAGTTGGAGATTATCACAATCTTGTATTCGGTACTAACTATTAATTAAGACAGCTTTATGACATTGCTTCCACTAAGAGCACCCTCTGTTCATTTTATTTTGTCGTCCTTATTAGCAGCTCAGCTTTCCACTAATTAACCTGTTGGGTGTTGTTAACAGATATATATATGGTGGTTTTGACATATATAGGGAATCATGGCGTCTGGCGCGGGCTATCTGATCATGACCTGGTGCGTCCAGAAGAAGGGTCCAGTTTTCACCGCGGCCTTCATCCCCATAGTCCAGATCATGGTAGCTATCATCGATTTATTCTTCGTCCATGAACAGATCTATCTTGGCAGGTAAATTGGTTACCCTTAATTATCTTGTAAATTATTTACTACTGTAATAATCTGCTCACTTTCACTGAGATATTCTATTCGTCCACATGTCATGCATTAATTGTGTATAATGACAGCGTACTTGGATCCCTGCTGATGATTTTCGGTCTTTATCTTCTGTTGTGGGGAAAGAAGAAGGATGCCTCGGTTGCCTGCAGTACTGACGCTACTAGCAGTAGCAGTACAGCTACAAACAAACAGATGGATGAAGAGACCCCCCAAGTAATAGCCAAATAATCATACTATATGCAGGATTATATCTTAAGTGTGGTACTAGCTAGTTTCTTTGTTCTCTCATTTTCCCGCGGGAAGAAAAGAAATCAATATACTGTGGTTGAAGCTTAATTTCGCTCTTTTAATTCCGTCAAAAAAGAGATTGAAGCGTTCAACGACCTGACGCTTGCTAATGCATCTGATGTCAGTGGTCTCCTGATGCATGCGCTGACCTCGATCAGATCCACCTCCTCCGATCCTCCATTGATGGAACGAGCGAGCATTCCTCCCCACCTCTCAGTCTCCGGCCTCGATCCTAAAATGAGCTTATCTCTCTATCTATAGAAACATACTTACATAGTTTAGAGAGGAGTGATAGAGCGAGAGAGTAATGAAGAAGATGGCCGTCCAGAGCCTCCCCGTCCTCCTCTTGCTGATGAGCCTGAGCGCCGCCATTGCCGCACAGGCAGTAGAGGAGGAGCAGTGCTCCAGCCCGGTGACCGTGGAGTCGGCGTGCCACGGCGCGTCGGAGACGCACTCTGGCGTGGCCTACGGCCACTGCGTTGCGTCACTGTCAGCCGACCCGCGCAGCAAGGACAAGGAGGCCGGAAACATGCACGGCCTGGCCGTGCTGGCCACCAAGCTCGCCATCGACCACGCCGCCAGCACCGAGTCCAGGATGGACGACCTCGCCGAGCTTGAGGCGGAGGACTCGCCCGCCCGCTTCAACCACTGCCTGGAGCAGTACGGCGACGCCGCCGACCTCCTCCGCGACGCCCTCGACAACCTAAAGGCGCACATCTACGGCAAAGCAATGGAGCAGCTGGCGGCGGCGCTAGGCGCGTCCGAGAGCTGCGAGGACGCATGGAAGGGTGAGGCCCGTGTCCCCGTCGCCGACCACGACAGGGAGTACGGACGAATGGCGCACATCGCCCTCGGATTCACCCACGCCGCAGCATGATCCATCGGCACCTCACTCCTATGCATTAGCGACTCTGCTTGATCAGTACTAGTAGCATATCCTTTTCATCAGTTCCTCCGATCCATGCATGTTTTGATTATTTCTACTTTTATACTGTACTAAATAGTAGGAGGGAGTGTTTATGTTGCACTGCATGTGATATTCATTTTTCGTAGTGTATTTTTAGCATTTTTTTCCCTTTCTTGGATCATTCTTGGTTGAAGGGAGGAAAAAGAAGAAATAAGAAAACTGGTTCCAATAATTTGTACTCCTGAAACATTTCTATTTCTTAGAAATTGTTTGGAGGGGCTACTTAATTTTTTCCAGTTTATTAACAGGGTAGAAATTGCAAGGGGCCTTAGCGTACGGCATTTCTGTTTATAATCCTACACTCATGTATGATTAGAAAAAAATTTAAGATATATTTATTTATTTGTCATGTACTCTCTCCGATTTTTAAATATCGACGCCGTTGACTTCTAACATCAACTTTGATCATACGTTTTATTCAAAAAATTTGTTCAAATATAAAAAAATTTGTTATAATTTAATTTATCATTAATAAAATTTAAATCACAACTAATAATTTTACATATTAAAATAATTTTTTTAAATAAAACGAGTGGTCAAAGTTAATGTTAAAAGTGAATGGTTTCAATAATTAATAATTTAAAATCAAAGAAATAATTGTAAAAACTCTTTTTTACTTCTTCGGAGTTCAGACTACTACTGTATTAGTGAACGGCCTCCGTAGTGAACTGACTGTGTTGCTGGGGCGGATCGGAACCCTCTCCCGTAGAGGTCGTAGAGGAGGGAATGTACTGTAGCATGAATTGAGGTAGGATTTGCATCTTCGAATTAAAAATTGACGGATCAGATGTTAATCCTCTCACTTTTTTACTGTTTACTGAAACTGCATTTTTCCTCTTCACGGGAGAGATTACGGACCCGGCGGGGGCTCCTGTCACTTTCCTTGTCAGCCCAAACGCAATACGTTTTTACAAGTCAGCCCTGCAGCCTTTTCGGTGCCTTTCCTCCGTTCTCCTTGCATCCATCCATCCATGGTACGGTGTCCTACTATCCATGCGTGCAAGATTCATTCTTGTTGCTTCTCTCTGTTCCACCCCTTCCTGTTTCGAGCCGAGCTGGGAGGTGGCCAAGACCTCCAACGGCCAACCTCGGCAGCCAGTTTGGTGGCGGATTTGACCTCAATTGAAGGCTGAAACCAGGGTTCGCGGTAAAGATCCCTCCTTTCCGCAGCTTTTGCGCCCCAGCAAAGTCTGGGCTGGGGTTTCGATCCAACCACCTTGCAGCCCACTGTAGTTGCTGGGGAGATTTGATTCCATTTCGAGTTGATCCAATCACTGAGTCATTCAGCTTTGAGGTGACGAGGACATTGTACTGTAGGTGTTCCAAGGGTGAGGCGGTTGACAGGGAGGGGTGGGGGGCGAGATGGCTGGGGCAGAGGCCATGGATGGGAGCACCTGGGAGGACATGATGAAAAGGATTCTTCCCCCAGGCACTCCTATCCCCGAGGCGCCGCCCAACCTAGACTACTCCATCGCCCTCGAGTACGACGGCCCGCCAGTGCCCTACGAGCTCCCGAGGGTAGACCCGGTGGAAATCCCAGCTATCCCCACGGCCGAGCCAGTATCTGGTCCCCAGATGCTTGGCAACGGAGGAAGGCTACAGGTGGCGCCGGTTGTTGACCCCATCCGCCTCCCAGTGTCGAGGATCGCCCGCTGCGCAGATCCGGTGTCCATGCAGGTTGGCGGCAGCTCAGAATCAGTCAATTCAGTCTTGCAAAATGAAGAGTTTGATGATGAAGATGATTCCCGCTCACAATCGGACGGTTCAGCACAGAGCTCACCAGGGCCACAGAACAGGGCTGAAATGCAGGAGGGGAGGAGAGCTCCGGTGGTGACCTTTGGGTTCACGCCGGACAGCAAGTATGAGAGCAAGGAATTTGAAGAGATGTCCGAGCAGTATGTTGCAGTCACAAAGAAGGAGAAGAGGAAACGGGCATGCTATCGTTGTGGTAAGAGGAAATGGGAGAGTAAGGAGTCGTGCCTTGTATGTGATGCAAGGTACTGCAGCTACTGCGTGCTTAGGATGATGGGATCAATGCCGGAAGGCCGCAAGTGCGTCACTTGCATTGGCCAGCCAATCAATGAGTCAAAGAGGTCAAAGCTAGGGAAGAACTCAAGGACACTTTCACGGTTGCTTAGCCCGCTGGAAGTTAGACAAATCTTGAAAGCTGAGAAAGAGTGCCAAGCCAATCAGCTTCGGCCCGAGCAACTTATTGTTAACGGTTGTCCTTTGAGTCCAGAAGAGTTGACAGAGTTGCTTAGTTGCACACGGCCTCCGCAAAAGCTGAAGCCCGGAAAGTACTGGTATGACAAGGAGTCAGGCTTGTGGGGAAAGGTAAATATACTACAAATGTGACAACTAAGCTTGTATTTATTTTTTTTGTTTGCCGAATTTCTACTAATGAAGCCACATGTTTTTGCTAGGAAGGAGAAAAACCAGACAGGATTATTAGCTCTAACCTCAACTTTTCTGGGAAGCTTCAAGCCAATGCTAGTAACGGCAACACCCAAGTTTATATGAATGGAAGAGAAATAACAAAGATTGAGCTGAAAATTTTAAAGGTATCAGTTTGTCTATTTATGTTGCTCTAGAAATAGAATAACATCTTGGTATTGGCCAAGCATGCCTTATTTTCTAGTGCCTTCTGTCTTCAAGTGATCTGACGTAAATCGTGAGGGAGACCAGCTACTGAGTCCCTTTGAACAAACTTGATTTATAAGGGATATTATATGCTGACCTAGATATGCCCATCAACCTCTTTAATTTTCCACTTTTGGTTCAATGTAGCAACACATGTCTATTTGAATTTCACTAACTGTAAGTTCTTTTTTTCCTGGAAATGCTGTCTAAAAGAAATTTTGCACAAAGACCTCACTATTGTTGCAACCATATTTTTTGCATTAAACTTCCATTTAATGACATTGTCCATTTCACATGATATCACGGATGACAATAGGTTGTCTGAAATCATTTATAGTAAAACAATAATTTCTAGCCCCATAGATAGTCTGGAAAAATCACAACACCAAAGAAGGAAATATGAGTAAGAATGATAATAAATGATTGGCTTGTTATTGAACACTTATACTGCCTGATGTGCGCAATTTTATATCTTCAACCTGTAAGCTTTAGTTACAGTACATGAGTATGTTAAACATGATTCATGAACACTTTTGGAGTTTGGTGCAATTGGATCATTTTACAAGTATGTTAAAAATACTGAACTATTATCTCAATTTTAAATTCTCCAGATTCCGACAAATCGAAAGTTTTCCGTATTGCAATGTTCTGTTTTGGATAGCGCACTTTTAACTTTATCACCGAGAAGTTTCATTTGGTAGTCTGGGTTAGCGAGTAGTAACTGGCAACTTAGTAGGCTATGCTTTATTTTAGCTTAAAATGGGTCCATCAGTCCATGTCGTATTTACTCCTGGAGGGGCATCATAAAAAAGAGCTTTTCTGTTTTTTTTATATATTTTGCATTATGTACAGGTTGCAAATGTTCAATGTCCACGTGATACTCATTTTTGGGTTTATGATGATGGTCGTTATGAGGAAGAAGGACAAAACAACATCAAAGGAAAAATATGGGAGTCGGTATGTATTATTTAAAAGGAATCACATAGCTTTGTTATTTATATGAAAACTTTAGGTAGATATGCTAATTCCCATCAATTTATTTTTTTTCTCTGTGGCCAGGCTTTGACACGTTTTGCATGCGCATTGTTTTCTTTACCGGTTCCTCATGGTAATTCTAATGGAACTAGAGATGAAGTTCCTTATTTTGCAAGAACTGTTCCTGATTACTTGGACCAGAAAAGAATCCAGAAGCTGCTTCTTCTTGGACCACCTGGTGCTGGTACAAGCACTATTTTTAAGCAGGTTGGATCTGATTTCATTCCTGCCTTTAGCTGTATCACAGTTCTGCGTTTTAAGGTTACTCCCAATGGGGAGTTCCATTTGCTGTTTCCAAGAGTGCCTTGCCACCTAAAATATATACTTTTTTTTTTATGTAAGCCACCTAAAATATTTCGCAGCCACAAATGAAACAACCTCTACAATGCATAGTTTCATGAGTTTCATGTTGGTGTTTCAAAGCACTTAATTCTATGCTGTTTCAGTGCTTGTCAATTTTATGAAAACTAGAATCACACCCCCCACCCCTTCAATGCTGGTGCATGGTGCTTCAAATCTAGGAAACCATGTATACCCAGTTTCAACTTTCATCTAGATGAAACTCCTTCCATCTCTCTTCAAACTCTTTAGCCATGTTATCAAAACTGCTTATATTGCACTATATTTAATGAAAATGAGACCCCAATTGAGTAGCCCAAGTCTCCACACTTGACTCTAAGTGAAGGATCGAATTATTATGTAGTAACTATGCGAGATGGGAAAACCATTTGATGGTCAGTAGTCAGTGGTCAGTGGTTACTTTAACCGACTAGTCATGCTGTTGCCATCGGATCTCTTTGACAGTGCATATGGTTGAACTATGTTGCTTCTTTTTTCAAATCTCAACATTGAGGATTAAGTTCTAGTATCTCAATGCATGCCTAACATCATCTCCTTTGCACACGTGTTAACACACCGTAAGGTGCCACTGGACTACAACTTGTACTTACATGCATACTGAAGCAATTCACAAAGCACAGGCTCTGAAAACGGTTGGCACATCGTGCTCCCATTGTGGTCTTTAGGTGCTTCAAGCTCTTCTGAAGATTGTTAGGGGTAAAACCTCTGTGAGACACCTGGACCGTGATCCAAAGGATTGAACCTGGGTGGATAGTGTGCACACCTGCAACGCTAGTACACTACCACCATGTCATGAACATGTTCCCAATTATGTGGCTTCTTATTGTGTTATCATCACAATTGTATACTGTAATCACAAAACTAAAAAATTTTCTCGAGAGTTACTGTGCAAGCCATGGCTCCTTCTTAGAACCACTTGTCAATTGTATTTCACTCTTTTTTTATTTTTATACCCTGCACTAGTTCTGGTTCATGTGTGTTTCATACTGATGTTTTTTCTTTGTGTCTTAGGCTAAGTACCTGTATGGAACTAGGTTCACCCAAGATGAGCTTGAAGGGATCAAATTGATGATCCAAAGCAATATGTTTAAGTATCTTGGGGTTTTGCTAGAGGGCCGTGAACGTTTTGAGGAAGAAGCTTTATCTAGATTGAGTCAAACTAGTTCAGAGGATGAAGAAATGAAGCATGGTAATATGATCAGGTCATTTGCTCTGCCGTCGTCTTTCTGTTTAGAGATGGATGCAGTTTTATTGGGATTTCGTTTTGGATGCAGATGAAAATAAAGCTAATAGATCAAATTCGCGCATCTACTCAATAAACGCAAGGCTGAAGAAATTTTCAGATTGGCTTTTGGATATTATAGCAATGGGTGATTTAGACGCATTCTTCCCTGCTGCAACACGTGAATATGCACCATTCGTTGACGAGATGTGGAAGGATCCAGCCATACAAGTGACATATAAAAGAAAGGAAGAGTTACATTTTCTCCCCGATGTGGCAGAATACTTCTTGAGCAGGGTACAGTTATAACCTTTTAGCTTTAGTTGAATACATGTTTACTTTGGTCAAGCTATTTGAACCATTTGGATTGAACTTTTTGGCTTCAAATTTTTTTTGTTACTTTTTATTTCAATGTATCGAATTAACATTTCGGGTTCTACTTGCCATATTTGCAGGCCATGGAGGTTTCAAGCAATGAGTATGAACCTTCAGAGAAAGATGTGATCTTTTCCGAAGGTGTAACACAAGGAAATGGGTTGGCTTTCATTGAGTTCACCCTTGATGATCGCAGCCCAATGTCTGAACCTTATATCGACAATCCTGAGGCACATTCCCAACCTCTCACCAAGTAATATCTCTTCATTTTCTTAAATGCAAATAATCTATCAATTATCTTCTCTATGGTTTTAAAACTGTGCACAAATCATGTGCTAAGTGCTGTATTCTTTCTCATCATCAGATATCAGCTGATTAGAGTTAGTGCAAAGGGCATGAATGATGGCTGTAAATGGGTGGAAATGTTTGAGGATGTCCGTATGGTGATATTCTGTGTAGCACTGAGCGACTTTGACCAATTGGGACCCCCTGTAAATGGCAGCAGCAGGCCTCTTTTGAACAAGATGATGCAAAGCAAAGAGTTGTTTGAGGCCACAATCAGGTATGCTAATAAATTAATAATTTCAATTTGAGATTACATTTTGGGCATAATCAAAATTCTGCAGAGCTATACTGCCCCTTCCAATTTTTTCTCAACGTCGCAGTGTTTTGTGGTAAAAAACAGTCATTTGAGTTTGATAGTTTATCATTATAAATCATTATTTCAGGGATGTTATTATTTTTAATAACATCCTTGACTCAATTGTTTTGATGTCTACAAAATGTTGTATAAAGATGTTTTCTAACATAGGCGGTCCCAAGCCCGGGTAAAGGAGGCGGGATTGTGATAGGCTCGACGAGCCAACTATTTTAACCATTCTTTTAGACATGAAATGCCAAATGAATTCCTTGGGGCGTAAGCCTCTTACCGATGCACTGTATCAGAATCCGAATATAATGTTAAATTGGCAAGGGCCAGCTCATTACCCCTTGGTGGTGCGTCATATCTTGACCATCATTATGGATACGGTGATAAGTGAGCCACAAAGGATCGGGTCGTCTCATCCTTAGTGGCACCCAGGTGTAGTGATAAATGAGCAAGGGTTTTCGCATGACTCGACAGATAAGAAGGCCAAGGAAGATATCCAAACCTTCTGGGTTGTGGGTAGTTAATTAGAATGTAGGTTTGCTAAGTTGCTAACGGGTAAGCTTCGAGAGGTAGTTGATGATATGATTAGGCGATGTGTTTTCTAGGCGTTCAAGAGATGAAATGAAAGGTGCAAAATTCAAAGAGGTGGAAGATACCTTGGTACACAGAAAACTACGTCAAAAAACGAAGTTGGCATCGTGATCGATAAGAGCCTCAAGGATTGTGTGGTGGACTGTGGACATCAATATATAAGGACATATGATTATTCTACTGAAACTGCTTGTTTGAGATATAGTTCTTGATATAATTAGCGCTTAAGCCCCCCAAATAGGTCTTGAAGAGAGCGACAAGAGGCAATTCTAGGACGATTTTAAATGTGTTGGTTAGTAGTGTGCCTGTAGATGAGAAGCTCTTATAGGAGACCTCAATGGGCATGTGGCTCTTCTAGAGTAGGCTTTGAGTGGGGTGGGTGTATGTAGTTCGGACATATACAATGTAGACGGTTTCATAGCGGTGTGATAAATCGGCCAAATTATATGAAGAGAGGCAGATGAAGACCAAACTTGACATGGGACCTAATTCTTTTTTTTCTTTTGGCTTTTGTGTTTTTTAGTCTACTTCAACTTGCTTTGGACTAAAAGTCTTTGTTGTTTATTTTCAATTCTGTTTGACCAGGCAACCTTGCTTCTGCGATACTCCATTTGTTCTGGTTCTCAACAAGTATGACCTTTTTGAGGAGAAGATCAACCGTTCCCCCCTCTCTGCCTGTGAATGGTTCAATGATTTCTGCCCTGTTCGGACGCACCATAACAACCAGTCTCTAGCCCACCAGGCATACTACTACATTGCAATGAAGTTCAAGGACCTGTACTATGCGCACACAAATCGGAAGCTTTTTGTGTGGCAGGCCCGTGCTCGTGATCGTCAGACGGTCGATGAAGCATTCAAATACATAAGGGAGGTTCTCAAGTGGGAAGACGAGAAGGATGACAAATACTACCAGGAGGAATCATTCTACAGCACCACTGAAATGAGCTCGTCCCCATTTATCAGAGCGGAATGAAACGAACGATTTTGGCAGATCATCATAGAAGAAGGCTCCCATCTTCTCATGATGATTCAAACTGATTCCGTTTCGTACAGAAATCATCAGCGGTTGTATATTAATTCTACATTTTATTTCAGATTGAAACTGGATGTTTGCATTTTAAGAGATCGGACTGTTGATTTTGTTGCGCTGTTTGTACTAGTTTTTGCTAACAAATACAGAAAGGAAAAGAAATGTTGCGTGAGATTCCCATCATGATTCCAACCGATCCCATGTTGTACAGAAATCAACAATCTGGTGTTAAATCTGCACCTTTTACAGGTCGTCATGGGACATGGGATGGGTACTTAAAAAGCCTCCTTTGAAACACCGGAATTTATCTTGTTTCCTGCGTTCCTAAGGAGGAGATCAGAATTCACTGGACCTGTTATTATACTGCATACTACTATTCAGTGACGACAGGAGGACCTGGCCTCGCCAAATTGCGAGTTTGCTTGCTCTTCAGTATGGGTGAATGATATTGCAAAGGATAAGAACTAATGATCTGGCACGTGATAAATACATTCACTCCAACTGCGCACTCACCCCAGATTGCAAAACAACCTCTAATTAGACAGGTTGAAGTTTATTTGTTTTCGAATTTGACAACACACACACACACGCACTCGGTTTTCATACGGCATGATACATATCATATGTCCTGCAAATTGAATGATCATACTAAGCTACTAGTTCTCATAATGGATTTGCTGCAGCTTTGAAACAATAACAAATACTGAAGTTAACGCAAAACTACATGGAACACAGCTGCCAAGGGGGCGGAAAGTCACTTCTTAATTTAGAACCCATAACCTGAACACACAAGGAAAACAACTTGTCAAAGCTGATTACTGAACAAATGGCGGTTGATGAACAGCAAATGTTCAACCATAACTACCTGAGCCGCCGATTGGGTTAGCTGCAGGTGCTTGTTCAGGCTCCTTGATGTCAACAACAACAGCATCAGAGGTGATGAAAGTTTTGGCGACGGATGCCGCATGTTCCAAGCAGCACCTCACAACCTGTTGAAAAAGCAAATTCATGAGTTCGATGTTTGCACAGTAGAAGGGTAAAGAAATTTTAGAGTTGCAGTAAAATGACGAAGGGCCCGGAAAATGCTAGTCCTTTTTGCACTCTTCATTGAACAATATGCTTGAAAAGAAAATTCAATGACATGACCGAGATGAAAATGCTTCTGCCGAGGCATACCTTGGTCGGATCAATAATACCAGCAGCCATTAGATCCTCATATTTCCCTGTAGCCGCATTGTAACCATACTTTAAGTTCTCGCTGGCAAGAACCTGAATGTGGAAAGTTACAAAAAATTATTAAGCATAAGCTGTAGAAAAGCTAATTCATATACAAACAAAAAAAAATTGAGTACCAACCTTCTCAATAACCACACTGCCATTAACACCAGCATTTTTTGCAATCAATTTAAGTGGATAGCTCAAGGACTTCCTCACAATTTCAGCCCCAACCTTGCAAAGGAGAAAAAAAAGGGCAATTAATTCACCATCATGGCATACAGAAAAAACACCACCTTAATATGAAACAACCTGACTTGGAAAGAGGATATCATATTTTCACGGACCTTCTGTTCATCATTGTCAAGGGTTTCTATGATGGCATCAACTTTTGATGCAAGCCGTAAAAGGGTACAACCACCACCAACAACAATACCTTCCTCAACAGCTGCCTGGAAATAAAGAAAATGGTCAACTAATAAGCACTTACTACAAATAGGATATCACATGAGTGATCCGTATTTTAAAGTCGTGCGATTAATTGATGTCTCGGTTGGATACGCTCGACTTGGATGGAGAATAATATAATCAGAAAATCCTAGCAGTGTGTCACCAGATTAGCAAAGCAATAATAAAAGTTAAATTAAAGCAAAATTAATATCTAACCTTTGTTGCATTCAGGGCATCTTCAACCCTCAGCTTCTTTTCCTTGAGCTCGGTTTCTGTCTGCGCTCCTACCTGAAGCAAGATCAGTAATTTTTTAGTAAGTTTTTTTTTCTCATGGCATCCTAATACATCGAAGGTACATCCCCCAGGGCAGACTAATAAAGCAGAACGTAATCAGGGTACCTGAATGACAGCAACACCACCAGAGAGTTTAGCAATCCTCTCGTTCAACTTTTCTCTCTCATATTCTTGTTCAGTAACCTGAAATATTAATGTACATTAGTCAAAACATTCCTATGCAAATTGGAGCTATGAAGACATGGAATATAAAGGGATGCAAGTTATCTGTACTGGCAAATCAGGTCTGACCAAAAAGAGTTGAAATATCAAAACAGACCCATGAGAAAAGCTAGGATGAAGATGATTTGACCACATTAAAGGAATAGTTTTAAAACTTTCAGAAACTCAAACCTCAATCTGGTTCTTGATTTGAGTCACCCTTTTGTTTACTTCCTCCTGTGTAGTCCCATCTCCTACAACTGTTGTTGAATCTTTAGTAACTACAACCTTGGCAGCTGTTCCTAGGACTTCTTGGCCTGCCTTGTCTAGGGACAGGCCAACCTCTTCTCTGATGACAGTTCCTGCACAAAGAATGCTAAATGTAAATGGCCAATGGTCACAAAAAGAAGGATCAAAATCATAACCAGCAACGAAGTTAACCTCCAGTGAGAGTAGCAATGTCATCCAGGTATTGACTCTTGCGCTCTCCAAAACCAGGGGCTTTGATAGCAGCGATCTTCAAAGCACCTCTAAGCCTATTAACCACAAGGGTCGCAAGAGCTTCCTGCTCAATATCTTCAGCGACTATTAGAATTGGATATCCCCCTCTAATAGCATCCTCCAGAATAGTTATAAGATCTCTAGCATTATTGATTTTCTTGTCCACAAGGAGCAGCTGGGCAGTAGTAGAATTAAAATTAGCTTATGTATCATATAAGTCGTGAAGATTGCTATTACTAGATGCTACCCAGTTTTCAGAACAAGAGGTAAGGGCATTCCTACCTTGCAATTCTCATATTCCACCGACATTTTTTCACTGTCTGTAACAAAGTAGGGAGAAATATAGCCGCGATCAAACTGCATTCCCTCAACAACATAGAGGTTATTTTCAGCACTCTTTCCTTCTTCAAGAGTTACCACCCCCTGGCGTCCAACCTTGCTCATGGCATCAGCTATCATATTCCCAATTTCATAGTTATTTCCAGCACTTACAGCGGCAACATCAGCAAGCTCACTATCCTCAACCTGTGGTATTCAAAGCAGCCCGATATATGGCGTGCAATTTCAGTACAAGTAAGCTCTCCAAAATGAACAAGATACACTCCTTGATAGAACTGACTGTTTAGCAACACAGCAAGCTTAAAGCATTTTGTGCAATTCCACAGGAAAATGACACATGATAAACCTTTCAGAACTGCCATGGGGAAACAGGAACAATAGCTGAAAAGAAGGAAAACTTAAACATGTTGATGCAGCATCTCAGACTGGAAGATATGAGGTCCTATATCAAGGGTCCAAAGGTGTGTTTGGATTGTTACGCATGTAAACCTTTCCAAAAATTGGTTTGCCCACAAGATTTGAGTGTCATTTGGATTGCTTCCAATATTTGGTTGGCCAAATGAAAAATTGGCACGCCAATGCACAGTCAACAGACTGCCGGTGGCGAGATGCGGGCGAGCAAAATGCTCCCCAAAATTTTGGCTAAACCGTGTGTAGCATGTCAGTGAGGTGGCAGCATGCTATTAGCTGCACGTAAAACGAAATTTCAATGCTAATTAGCTTTTGACCATTATATTTTGTAAATCATATATCCATTTTGGAATCTGATTGCACCACTATATTCCTTATGATTAAATCTACAAAATAACATGTCACTTGACTATATTTTAATATTTAAAAATATTATCATTACATGTTGACCCATATTATACTGATAACATTGGTAACTAAAGTTTTGGAAGCAATTCAAACATCATTTTCTTACCAACGAATGATAATATGAAAAATTTCGTAAGATTATGATCCAAACATCGTAATGTTGCTGATGATTTGGCATTGCCCATGATTTGGTAACTCCAAATGTTAGTAAAGCTGATGAGAGTGATGAACCAAACAGCCCCCAAAATTCATGACTTTGATGCACATTTCAGTCAATACAGATATTACAGGAAGGCAACTCCAAATATAGTACTATGTACTATAATAACTGAGGGGTTGGTCAGCCATTCAGTTTACAAACAATACATTCGTACGGATGTAAAATGTGATTGCATCAAAGTATGGTGGTTATTCCACAGCATAGGAAACATAAAGCTAAGGGTCAGTAGAAATGTAACCAGGCGGGAGCATCCCGGTTACGGGAATTGTTCTCCCGATCGCTACCTACACCGTAGTGTCTAGAGGTGTGGCGCATCTGGTATGCCAGATGTTGGTCTTGTGTGTGTTCTTTTCTGTTTGTGTGTGAGGATGGGGGGCTATAACCCCCCTTGTACTTTGTTTTCTCTTCTCCTTAATGAAATGATGCGTAGATCTCCTACGCATTCGAGAATAAAAAGAAATGTAGTTTCAAAAGAGAAAAAGATGAGAAACTGAAAGTTACCTCCTTTGACATCTTCTGAAGTTCAGTAACTAATGCTTTGGCTGTTTTCTCGATACCTCGGGTGATCTGTACTGGATTTGCACCAGCAGCTACAACCTAGGGGAAAAACAGTGAAATCCAAAGTTCTATCTCTCATAACCGAGTCCGAAAGTGAAAAAATGAACACCGCAGCATCATCGATATACCTTAACACCCTCGGTAATCATCCCTTGGGCAAGGACGACTGAAGTGGTTGTCCCATCACCAGCCAAATCATTCGTCTTAGCAGCAGCTTGCCGAACCAGTTTAGCTCCAATATTTTCAACAGGGTCCTCCAGCTCAACCTCCTTCGCCACAGTGACACCATCATTAACGATTTTAGGTGATCCATACTTGCTCTCGAGGACAACATTTCGACCTTTTGGGCCAAGAGTAACCCCAACGAGATCTGCAAGCTTATTGACTCCATTCTGTGGAATAAGGTGTAGTTGTCAGAAACTGGGATCGATAGCGGGAGGATCTATAAATGTTATTCGTTGAGAGTATGAGACATGTGGCTTACTTGCAGTTTCCTGATAGCTGAGCCATCCTTGTTGAAGTGCAGCACCTTGGCGGCATGAACTTTAAAACTGCACCTCCTCACTTTGTTACTGCGGGGAAGTGAAAGAAATGGGGGAGATGTGAGGGAAAGGCCCTGCTTCATGGTGGCAAAGGCGGTAGTAGCAGGTGCAGCAGCCTTGAGCCTGCATGTAGAGGTGTTGCTCAATGAAGAAGCCATGCTCCGTTTTTCACTGCAGCAAATTCGACATCCAGAGCAATACGTAAGAAATAAAAGAAGAAAATAGAATCGGTTCGTGGGTGTGGAAATCAAATTCAACCCAGAATGGGCGGCGTGGGGGGAGTCCAAAAATTGAACAAAAAAGCACAGTAATATTACTGATCACGTAGCCGAGTCAGATTTTGAAAACCAGATGCGGGGACGAGATGGATTCATACCTCTCTCGACTGCTGGCGACGACGCAGGATTTTGATCCGATCCGTTCAAGCCTTGTTAGGGTTTAAGGAAGAACAAGGCAAGGATCAAGGAGGAGGCGGCCGCGGCTTTAAGGCAAACAATGACAGGTGGGCTCCGCTCGACATTGAGCACTGGGACTTGGTTGGAAGCTTCCAGAACCAACCGATACATATATGCCTTCCTTCGATGCCGGGCAAAGCACAAAAAGGCCAAAGGGTGCTCCTGTTCCTTTCCATTTCTTTTCACTATACTTCCTCTAACTTTTATAGTAACTTTGATCATTAATAATAGGATTTATAATATTAAATTATGCTACTAAATTTATCATGAAATAAACATATATATATATATATAAACTATTTTATTACTCCATGGAAATTAATTAGTTTTTTATACCATTAGTTAAAATTAAAAGAATTTAAATTTATTAAAATGCTTATATTTATGTATAGAGAGAGTACTAGTAGTATCTTATTAGAAGCCATGTCATAAGATTTTTTTTGTCTTTCAGCTTATATTTATTCCTTACATTTGTAGAAGGACCTTTACAAGATCCGATAACTGAATAAAAATGTCTTTGAGCTTGAAAAGAGATGGGCAGCACCATTGTTGCATTTTCTTACCAAAAAAAAAAAAAGAAAATCCAGTTTCCCAGCCCATCGGCAGGGGTCAGCTACCGGTCCCGCACAATATACCTCCAGTTGCGGCCCAACCCAACTCATGGGAAGCAAACGGACAGAAAGCAGCTCTAGCCCTCGCCGCGCCGCCACCCCCGCTCTTGTTCCGTGCCGGCTCTACCTCGCCGCCGCTACTCGTCCTTCCTCTCGCGAGGTAGCGGAGGTCGAGAAGGAGGAGAAAGATGAGCCGCAGCCTGGGTATCCCGGTGAAGCTGCTGCACGAGGCGGCGGGGCACGTGGTGACGGGCGAGGTGTACCGCGGCTCCATGGTCGAGTGCGAGGACAACTGAACTGCCAGCTCGAGAACATCACCTTCACGGCAAAGGTTCTCCCTGATCCTCTGTACCTTCTTAGCCATCTCAATCTCCCTCCCTAATCGCAGTGATGCACTGGCAGGATGGCAAGGTGTCGCAGCTCGAGCATGTCTTCATCAGGGGCAGCAGGGTCAGGTTCATGATCATACCCGACATGCTCAAGAATGCCCCCATGTTCAAGCGCCTCGAGGCTAGGATTAGGGTTTGTCTTCTACTTCATCTTATTAAGATGCAGTAGTTACTACAGCTCACTAGTCACTGCATTGTGCGTGATTGCTCTTCTTTGTGCCTCTCCTGCAGGGTAAAGGCTCAGCTGTTGGGGTCGGCCGGGGCCGCACGGTTGCGATGCGTGCTCGGGTAATCACTGCTCACTTTCTCACAATCAACTTTGCTGAAAAGGGTTTGATTCGTTGAGTAACTGATTTGAAAACATTAACATTTCCAACCGATAACATTCAGCTGCGATCTAGATGTGATCTCCTCCTTGCGAGCTGCATTTGTATCTTGTAAAAAAAATAGAGAGAAATTTACTCTGTTCTTTTCGTCGTTTTGATCTTGAAATCTTTCTTTTGCTGCAGAAAAAAAAGGGGATTATCAAGTTGCACACTAAAAAATTTGGGTCTGGTTGAGGGTTTAAATTCTCACAGCCATCTGATTAGTGCCCCTGAGTTTGATATGAATGTATACAAGTTATTATAAATTATTGTTGATACAGCTCCTGCATCTAATATATACGTTATCTAATTTTGACTCAAGCTTCGGACAATATCGCACATAGCCTATAAGTCATCAATCAAATTTGCTGCTTGTATTCCGATTCTCCCTCCCCTATTTATTGCCATCTACGTGTATGGAGGATCCCAAGTGTCTTAGAACAGGTAGCTTTACAGTATAAACTTTAGAATGTGTAACCAACCATCCGCAGCAAAGTCATATCTACACTTGTATGATTGTAATTACCTTGATCAAATGTACATGTTCAGATGATCCTAGTGCCTCGTGTTATCTCTAACCTTCATGCCTACCGGTTGGTGCAGGCTGCTGCTGGTCGTGGTGGCGGTCCCATTGGACGTGTTGGTGCACCTCCTGTGAGGAGGTAGATGTCGCCATGATAGTGTGCACTGTTTTCTGGTAAATGAAGTTTGCACCTTGGTTATAAAAATTTTGTTTGGGCAGCCATGTTGTAAACTAGCTCACGTATCTCTCCAGTACCAGTAGTCTGTATTTAGACTTTAGAGGATGGATGTGTGCCTTTGATCCGCTTTTGAGATTGGTCTTGACGTGAAGAAGTATGAGGCTTGATAGATTCAAGGATGTTATTGACAGATTTATGAACGTAGTGATGTTAGTATGAGTTTAAATGTGACTGGTGAGAAAGCCAGCCTCTCATGCCTGTTAAGAGCTATAGTACTCCACACACAAGTTTATCTGTTTATTTGTCACAATGGTTCTTGGTATGTAAAGCAGAAGTAATAAACGCAATAGTTACAGGATTGAATAGAACGAGTCATATGGGATGCCAGCAGTCTCTATGGGGGTTTGTAGGATTCCATTGACCCTTGAAAACGAATCTTGCATCAGAATGGACGGGCACAAACGTTATGCTGCTACCTTATGCCGAACAGATATCAGCTTGCTTAACCGTGATCTGAGACATGTTGCAATAGCCTTTCCGCAAAAAAAAAAAATGTTGTACCAATGCTACATAGCATCAAGTATCATATTATAAGTGATCAATAAGCATTGATTAAGTAATGTTAATGCCACGTATCATTGATGCTATAGAATTTTTTTTCCAGCCTTTCCAAACAAACAACTGCAACCTTCGTTGAGGTTCTTTATTTCTTGAAGGGACAAAAAAAAAAAAGCTAGCAAAGGAATCAAACAAGATATCCGCAGCCATGAGAAATCCGACAATTATCACCACATGAGTGTAATAGTGTTCACTCAGATATTTAAAATGTAGCTTAGGTCATGATTTCAAACAGTGCAGAAATATGGTACCAGGACCCTCCCAGCAGAGTACATTGTATCAAACTTGCATTGTACCAGAGAATACATGCATTACCAACATAGCAACTTCAATACATAAGGCTGTGACCAGCTCCAGCATGGCCACACAGGCAGATGTGCTTCCATGCTTGGAAAATATAAATGTGCGCTTGCTGCCCCCTAGTTCTCTGAGCTCAATGAAGTTTCACCAATAGAGTCACTTTCATCTTGCACGCGCTTCATCTCGTATGCCCATTCCAATCCAGAGCAATAATGGAGAGGAGGATTGAACCTGTGGTCATTCATCTCAGGAGGCAGGAATGCACCATTCTCAACAAGGAACCTGACAGCTCTCTTGTTCCTTTCCTTGGCAGCAATGTGCAGAGGTGTCCCTGGATAAACACCCACCAAAAAAGCATGAGACTCCAAGAAGAGGAAACCAAACCCACTCGTCTTGCTATTTTGTTGGCATTTATTTGGTGTAATAAAAAATAAACTTCATCCACTAGAGCTGTAAGAGCATAGAACGGCATCAAGCGGCACTGCACAGCAGATGCACGAGAAAACCATGTGACTTAGGTCCAGAATAGGCATGAACTCATCAATATTGCACATTTACATAAAATATGTGAAGTATCTGGCCAACTGCTGATAACTATATAGAAGGGCAATTAAGTTCATGCGTGTTAAAATCAACAAGCTAGAATAGACAACACAAGCTGGGAAGCATCCTTAGAAACATAATACACAAACTCTGCTCTACACAACATGAAGTAACTCAGAGTAAGTATCAACTTACAGCCACAAGCCCCTTTTGTTCGAGCATCAATATTTGCGCCACGCTCCAGTAATTCATCCATAATCTTAACATGCCCACCCTGAGCAGCCAGATGGAGTGCAGTAGTACCAGGCGTTTTGGGTCCCCACGTAGGTGCATTCACATCCATCCCCTCGTCCAGGAGACGTCGGACCTAGCAGGTAAGGAAAGACCGCATTAATCATTTTTTAGATATTCATGAGACGATGATGATTATTTGAGTTAAAAGATGGCCATGGATCAATGTTGTTCTATAGAACTTGACGATTAATTGATCCTAAGGCCTGAGCAAATATGTCAACTGTTGGAGTATTTATCCATCTAATCAATTATTATTATGTCCACGCAATCACAGAGGTGGATAGGCAAAGCAAACTGAGAGGAGTGTACAAATCAGGATCAAGACTATAAGCATGTCATAAAAAATAGAGATGGACTGTATGTGAGAGACATATCAACTGAAATATTGAGAATTTATTTTCCTTTTTTTTCCATGAGTTAAAGAGAAACATAATGAAACCATGCAACAAGTGTGTGTGTTTGATTGTTCTTTTCTTACGTGTGCATATGTGATTGGGTGTGTTGTCACGTATGATGTGTGACATGTGTGTAGGTCACACATGACATGTTGCAATTTGTACCTGGTAGGCTGCTGAATAAACATGTTTCTGTATTTTAGGTTCCATCTATTTTACATTACACTAGCGCTAGTGTCATCGCATTGCTTTGATTTGATCGGAAACATGTCTACATCTCTGATTGCTACGTAGTGTTAGTAGTTGTTGTGGCAGACATGGAATCATTATAGATTGATTGAAGAAGCTAGAGTAACTACAGTATTACAATTGAATCATTATACGCTATTCAGACGCAGAAAGGAAAATAAGAAAGAAGAGTAGTATGCACACGGCACAGAAGTACCTGCTTGAGGTCTCCCTTGCGGGCGGCGACATGGAGCGGGTTCCATCCGCGGTCATCGGCGTCAGGGCAGCTCCGGAGGCGGGTCATGCTGAGAGACCTGCGGACCTGTACCATGCTGAGAGACTTGCTCGTGGGGTGTCGGGGCCTCAGATCCCAAACGAGAAAAGCAAGCAGGCGAAGAGGGAAGATTATCGGCAGGATCGGAAATTGGTAGCGGGAAACGAAGGGGAGGAAATTAACGGGAGTAGTAGTTGCCCATGCCGAAGGGAGCGAAGGGATTCAAGCCAGGGCCGAGGGCGCGGAGGTTCTTGTGGAGCATCGGCGACGAAGACGATGGGCGGCGCGGGGCGTAAACCATAACGCAGAAATCCGACGGGCGAGACAATCAGAGGAAGGAGTTGGGGATCATAGCTAGCTTTCTGCTTCTGTATTTGTTTAGATCAACTCAAGTTTGTTGGGGGAAACCCTAGATTGGATTAGCGTAACAGAGAATCCAATTCCTCCTCTCCTCCTCCTGTCCTCCACCCCCCGAACAAGAAAGAAGATATATACCGTCTCTCTTCTCTCTCTCTCTTCCCTACCCTACCCTACCGAACCGAACACGGAAGAAGATATGCCGTGGGCCTCGCGGCATAGGAATACTCTTGGGCCCATGAAGCCCAAACAGAAAAGAGAGGCCTGGGCTGGATCCATGTTTCCCTAAAAAATGCGGCCCATCTCGCCTTCCCCTCAAAAACCCTCCCTCCTCTGTCCCTCCGATTGACGCCGCCATGGCCGCCGCCGCACGCTCCCGCACCGCCGCGGCGTGGGCGCGCCTCATCTCGCTACGGCCGCCACCCCTTCCCCTTCCCCTTCCCCTTCCCCACCAACACTTAGCATCGTGGGTCATTCCCCCGCGCCGCAACCTGGCGGCCTTCTCCGCTGGGGCATCAGACAAGTACCAGCAGATCCAGAGCGAGAGGGTCGTGCACGAGCTTCTCGCGGAGCTCGAGCGCGAGCGCCAGCGGGATCGCGAGGACCGCCGCAAGGAAGGCAAAGACGAGGACAAGGAGGAGGACTACATGGGCGTCAAGCCTCTCATAGAGAAGCTCGAGCGCCGCAAGGCCAAGGAAGCCGCAGCCGCTGACGAAGGCTTCTGGGAGCCCACCGACTCCGACAGCGACGAGGACGACGAGCGATACACCCCCGACGCCATCAAGAGGCGCGTCGACGAGTTCGACCGCAAGTGCAAGCGACACGCCGAGCTCCTCGACTCCTTCACGGAGGCTGGTAAACCATTTCTCACCTACATTACCTTTCGCGCCCATAGACATCACAGCTTATCTCATCCTTGCCACTCATAACTGTTAATGATGCGAAGAAACCCTCGATGAGGCACACAAATGGATGACAAAAATCAACAAATTCGAGGAGCGCCATCTTAAGCTGCCACTCGAGTACAGGGTTATCGGCGACATGATGAACCGACTTAAGGATTCCACGGGCAAAGAGCGCTTCGTCCTCCTCCAGAAGCTCAACCGAGCTGTTAGGCTCATGGAATGCAAGGAGGCCTATGACCCCAGTAACCCTGCAAACTTTGGGATCATTCAGCACCAACAGGTTGGTTCCCCAGAGGATCTAGCGCTCAATGCCGGCTTTGATAAGGAGAAGCAGATGATCCAAGGGGCAGAGATCGAAGAGGATGGTGAGGAATTCAATGAATCTAAGGAGAGAGACGATATGCTTATAGAAAAACTCAATGCCATTGAAAAGAAGATTGAGGACAAGCTGGCAGAGTTGGATCATACCTTTGGTAAGAAAGGCAGAGTTTTGGAGGAGGAAATAAAGGATCTGGTGGAGGAGAGGAATTCCTTGTCTGAGAAAAAGAGGAGACCAATGTACAGAAAAGTAAGCAATCAATCATTTACCTATGTCTTTCATGTGATGCAGTTACACTCATATCTTGCACTTCACAGGGTTTTGACGTCAAAGTTATCGATGTTAACCGGACATGTAAAGTTACAAAGGTCAGTGTTTTTTTTTTATTTTAAATTTGCTGATCGTTGTTCTATGCCCTTTTATCACCTTATTTTGCATTTTGCTTCACAGGGAGGCCAAATAGCAAAATTCACAGCCTTATTGGCCACTGGAAACTACCATGGTGTTGTAGGCTTTGCAAAAGCTAAAGGTCCAACTGCCAAGATTGCAATTCAGCGGGTATGGTTGCCTGTCACAACAAACAATATTTTTTTATAACTCGTTCCTACCAGAATTTTCTCTGGTCAATCTGCCCATTTGCCATGATAAGCCATGCTTCATTTGGAACTAGGTCACCCAGCTGAAAATTCCAGCTCTTACAGGAAATGCTGTCTTTTGTTTCCAGGCATATGAGAAATGCTTCCAGAATCTCCACTACATGGAGCGATATGAGGACCACACAATTGCTCATGCTATCCAGGCAAAATATGAGAAGACCAAGGTGAGCACATTGACATAGCAAGCTATTCTTAGATTAGATGTATCAATTGTGTTCTCTTACTCTGGTGAACATGGTTGCTGCTTTTTATCTGAAGATTTACCTCTGGCCTGGGCCAATGAGAAGTGGAATGTCTGCTGCTGGTAGGACTGTCGAAACTGTGCTGTACTTAGCTGGTTTTAGCAACGTCAAGTCAAAGGTGTGCTTCTTTTCCAGTTTACACGGTCCCTTTTCAGTGCTTTTGCGTTTGGAAATAAAGATGTTTTTTCTTTGCAGATTATTGGATCAAGGAACCCTCTTAATGTCATTAAAGCTCTATTCATTGCATTGAACGCTGTATGTGCCTATTTCTGGAAATATTTACCCCTTTCAGATCTTTTCATTCTTCGCAATACTTCTGGATGGTCTTGTCTAATTTGCCCGTCAACTTGTTTGCAGATTGAGACACCCAAAGATGTTCAGCAGAAGTTTGGACGAACTGTTGTGGAGTCGTACTTGTTGTAATCATATGTTTGTTTGGAGCTGTGGCACGAGTAACCAAGAGATGCTCTCTTTGTTTTGGTGATCTCACAAGTCATTTGTTCAGACGGTGGTAAAGCGCGAGGCACATGTGGTCAGAGCATGTTTTGAAGAGATGTTTAGTGGCAATGTAACCAAAGTAACAGTTTAGTGAACTTAGGACAGAACACAAAATTGACGGTTGCTGCACAATAATGCCTCTTGTTATGACCTCTTGGTTTTGTTACCATAGTTTCCTGCCCCTGCATGCTGTTGTGAGGGGATGACAACTTTTATGAATACTATTTTCAATACATATTTTTCATAATTGCATATCTCATAGACATTGGTCGCTTGTACACAACAATGCTCTCTGAAGACGATGAATGATTTAATTATACAGCATTCAGTCCTCCGTTCAATTTGTTCTTGGGTGTGTCCAGTACGATGCTTGAGTCCTCTTTATTCCATAACAATATATGTTGATGAAGAGGAACATACATGGATTGATTAGGATCAATAATACAGTATTGATCGATGAATCAGGCAGCTGGGTGCTGATTTGCCGTCCGAAGCAAGGAAAGGTATCCACCTTCCAGGTTCCTCACGTTCTTGAAGCCCTGCATTGATGGATGATATATAGAGCTAGGTTATACGGAGTAGTATATATTTAGTGATACCAGATTAAAATTGAACCACTGCACCAGGTTTCAGTTAAGATGCTAAATAGTACCGCGTTGAGAAGGTCTGCAGTGGCGAGCTTGGAGCGGATGCCGGAACGGCAACCCTGCGTGGCGTATACATGATGGATGGATGATGCTGATCATGCGGATGACGCAAAACAATGGATGGAACAAGAAAGGAAGTGAAGGATACCACAATGAGTGGGTCGTCCTTGGCATAGAGCGCAGCCACTTGGTCCACAAAGTGGGGATTCTTCTCCTTGCCTGAATTGGTTGATGAGATGAGCATGCTGTTGCTTGGGTGGAGGAGAAGGAACTAAGAGAAGCTAGCAGTGGTAGAGGAATACTACTACTTACCGTGTGGGGTGACGGAGAGGTAATATGGGACGTTGCGAGCACCGGCGACATGGCCCTTGTCAAAGTCCTCCCACATCCTGCGAGATGCATGCTAAGTCCTGTTGGTCCTGTTGGAGTGGAGGAGCCATGGAGGCCCAAAGCAGAGGAAGAAGAAGACGATGGAATTGAATCAATTCCATTGCTAAGATACTCGTACCTGACATCGAGATACTGGTGAGTAGCGGAGCTGAGGAGGGCGCACGCCTCCTCCGCGTCCACCATGGGTACCTCTTGCTTAGGAACATGATCGCCTCTCATCAGAGAACCCATCGATTATCTGCTCTACCAGTAGGATAATATGATCCGAATAAGTGATGCTAGCAGAGCACTTGGCCGCGACATCACTCCATATATATATATATATATATAGTCCTCTCCAGCTGCAGCCATGGGAGGAGGAGGAGGAGCTGATAAGGATGATGACCCGCGGGACGCGATACGTGGATGATGGCTCTGTCAATTGGATTGGATGGAATTTTTAGGTATTATTATTTGCTGATGCACATGTACATACGCATAAGAAATGAGGTGGAGAAAGACGATTTGATACGTGCACAGATATTATTTTACTAATTTAGTACTGATCATGATAATACAATTGAGGTGGTGGATTGAATAGGAGTAAATAATACAGGTAAATAAATCTAGATAGAGACTACACCAGATAGATAGGAATGAAGAAGCAACAACATATTAATTTGACGATAGACATGCTGATGCGGCGACACATCGATCAATCTTCATCACTTAGGGTTCTATTAGCTCCTTTTCTAAAAAACTGATATCGTCGTTTAATTCAAATTTTAGAATGGATGAAGTATACCATGTGTAGAGGTTGGACATGCCTTCTCGTAAAAAAAAAACGCATATGTTGATAGCTCCGCTCCTGCAATAATATATCGATATTATTGGAGGATATATCGGAGGTATAGGTAGGGAGGGACAGATGCTTTGCAAGTGTGGATGAGAAGGATTGCGGATAACGCGGCTAGTTGCACAAGTGTTGTGTAAGCGATTGGATCGAGCTTCCGCGTCGTCCATGGACCATGGATGGAAACAAATAAAAACAAAAGCAACGTCCTTGTCGATCTTGCATGTCTTTTTCTTTCTTTCTTTCTTTTTTTTTTTAGAATGGGTTCTTTCTTTCTTTCTTTCTTTTAGAGAGAGAGAGAGAGAGAAATGAAAGTGAGTGGTCCGGGCCATGTTCATCTTACAGCCCAAATTACCATGTGATTGACTGTGATGGGCCTATTCCAGGACCATGAGTAAATACCTGTCCGATTGAATGGCAAATTTCATGTCGTTTTTCCTCATCAAAGCAAAAGTCAAGAGGTTGAAGATACATGGCATCATCTCGTCTCATCAGATGCGACCACGGAACAATGAATCCAACAGATTGAGATATCTAGTACCAGTAGTACGTAAACTACTAATAATGCATCAGCTGCCAAATTAAGCTAGGCCATCGGAGGAGCCGCCGCCGCCGCGCCGCAGGTCGTGAAGTCGCAGGGCAGCCTGGTCCTTCCGGCCGGTCCGCCGCCCCCGGAGTTGGCCCTGCGGAACCGCGCGCCCTCGATGAGGACTCTCTGCGCCGAGCTCAGGAGCGCGCCGTTCATGTGGTCGATCACGCTCGCCGTCGTCGGGTACAGGAAGGGCCCCCCGGGTGCGTTGTAGTAGGCGTTCAGCAGCGCCGCCGTCGCCTCCCGGAGCAGCGTCCTGTACACGTCCCCGCGCCCCTCCAGGGCCTCTCGCAGCGTCAGCTCAGAACCGTACCTCTGCGCCGCCAGGGGGCCGAACGCCATGGCCACCGTAGTGTTGGGGGTCACCACCTTCCAGTAGCATCGGTGCTCAGGCGCGGCCCAGATTCTGTAGTCGACAAGAATCGCTTTCAACTCAAATACTAACACTCAATTAATTAACCAATCGTGACAGATCGAAGAGCACGTACTCGAATGCGCAGGCCGTGCCCTGCGCCGGCGTCGGTGAAGGCGGAGGAGGAGGAGGAGGCGCCAGCTGGGGTTCCGGTACTGCTGGCCGAGGCTCCGGTTGCTCCTGCGGCAACGTCGGTGGCCGGCGCCAGATGGGCGGCAGACGCCTTGGCCTGCGCCGCCAGAAGGGAGGCGCCTGGCCCTGGGGAGCGGAGGATGAGGAGGTGTTGCTGCCGGGGCAGAAGTCCATGGCCTCCTCCGGCTGCGAGAGGAGCGGCGGGACTGTGTAGAGCGCGAGGCCGAGCATGCGGAAGGCGAGCGTGAGCTCGCGCGGGGCGCCGGCGGCAGCGGCTCCGCAGTGACCTGTGCCCTGGACAACGCGGGCGGTGCAGCGGTTCATGTCGGGGGAGCCCTCCATGCGGATGGAGAAGCCGCCGAACCAGTTGGTGTTGCTCTCACGCACAGTCAGCGGGGATTCGCCGCCGCCGCACTGGATGGCCACGCGAACGCCTATAGCAGATCATCGAAAGGATTCCGGTAATTACTGACATGGTTAGGAAGGAGTAAATCACATGCAATTAAGCCAGTAGGTAGCTAGGTCACGCCTAGTTCATGGTTTGTTTGATGGGTTATTAGGTGAGGCGACGCAAGAGCATGCATGCGATCCTTTCCATGGACGGATGGATGGATGATCGGATCTCAGGATCTGGTTACCGACCGTAGAGCGGGTAGTCGAAGAGACCCCTGGCGCCATCCTTGCACTGGTCACAGAACACCATGCCGGCCACCACAGTGCTTGTCGTCGTGCTCGCAGCTGCTGCCTCCGCCGCCACCACCAACGTGCAGACCGCCACCAGCACGGCGACTGACCTCGTCGTCTTCGCCGCCATATATAGTCGCCCACCGCAGGCGCCGGTGAAGATGGAAGTTTTGCCGGCGGCGGCGGTCACCAGCCCTGGTTGACCTTGATATGTGTGTGTCGCGATCGAGCCGCTGGTAGGGTGTCGGTGACCATGGATGGGCGGAGCTGCCTCACTCCCTTCTGCTGGGTGCTGCCACCTTTTATAGGGAGACCGGAGATCCTCCGATGGCACGCGCGCTGCACTAGTATAGGAGTAGTACTCCGTAGCTACTTTGTGTGACACGGCGGTTTCGGCTTCCAGACACACAACGGAAGAATACACATGCCTGCTTTGCATGCAACGAAGTAGTAGGAGTACCTCTTTCTTTAATCGCTTCGGTCTTCACGCCAAAGTCTGGAGACTTTGCAAGAAGCTACTGTACACAAGGTTTCAAAGTCATCAGTAAAATCCAAGTAGCCTTTGTTTCATCAAACCTCCACGAAATTAATGTTTTTGAATTTAGCTGCTCACATAAAGTGCTTTTTGAACGGATGGAGTAGAACTTTGGGAGATTCAAAATGACTCAACTCCTGTTGTCTCAGCCATTTAAAATGCGTATATATATTCGAACTAGTCAGCAACAAATATTTTAGAACGGAGCAAGTATGTGGAACATGATTCAATGTTCAACAGGGTTTCTAGTCTCTTTATTTATAACAATAAAATAAACAATCCATGTGAGGCTACATTTGATTCAAACTTTTTTTGAAATTTTGAAAGAATACTAAGTTTTTCTCAAAAACTTTTGTTTTAGAAACAGTGTATTTGGATGCTATTAATTCTGTAGTTTAAAAATATAGTATTGTTAAATATTGACATCATTCATCTTATTTCAAAAAGTCTAATAAATATCATATGTTTTGTTATAATTTATTTTATTTTTAATAGTATTTGAAGTATAGTTATTAATTTACATATTTAAATAAAAATTTTAGTAAGAAAAATAATTAAAGATTATGTTAAAATTATTTTAAAAGTGAGGAGAGTAATGTAATAAACACAATGTAAACAGCAAAATAAAAATTCAAATAAATGATATGTTTGAATGGAATAATGTATTTAGTAATTTAAAAAAATGTTAACGAATTAAGTGATAAAGATCAAAAAGAACGAATTGAAAAATACTAGCCCTCAGAATTTGAATGTAACGGCTCCCTTTTCCGGGCCAGGCTATTCAATTTTCACTTCACCGGAACAGATTCAGAGAGAGGTAGGAAGGGATGGATGCATCGATCCGGCCGGCGCCCGCTGCGGCGGCCTCTCCGACGACTGCCCGCCGGAATCCTCCTCGGCGCGCGAGGCCTCCCCCTACCCCTGTAGCCTCCGCTAAACCCAAACCCTCCTCCTTCTCCCGCTTGCTCGATGACGAGGCGGCGGCACCTCCGCCTCCGCCGCCGCCCGCCGCCTCCTCCTCTTCCAGCTTGCAAGAGGAGCAGCGCCTCAAGGTATTCCTGCGCATCCGCCCCCTCCCGGATCCGGAGCGGGACCATCGCAAGCTGACGCACTCGAGCCGCCCCATGGCCGCCAAGAACTGCCGCCGGAAGCCCAAGCCGGTCACAGCAGGAGGGGTATGCCTCGTCGCCACCGGACCCGACTCCGTTACTCTCACCGTCCCGCAATCCAAGATCGTTGACTCCAAGCGCAGACGCACCGAGGTTTACGACGGCTTCTCCGCCGTCTTCTCGCCAGACTCCTCTCAGGTGCTATTACGAATTCCCTCATATTTTCCCAGGCCAGCTGCAGCTTTGTTGCGGCCTGTATGCTCCAGCCTACCTTTACAATTTGCCTGACTTTTTTTGTCCTTACAGCTTGATATCTTTACTCAAGTAATGAACCCACTGGTGGATGATTTCCTGAGAGGAAAGAGTGGCCTTCTTGTAGCAATGGGTCCAACAGGGTCTGGAAAGACACATACTGTTTTTGGGTCTCCTAGGAACCCTGGAATATTACCGCTCGCGCTACGCCGAATCTTTGATACAACAAATGAAACCAAGATTGTCCGGCAACAAGCAAGGTAAACTGGTTTCCCCTTTTTTGTCGCCACGCTATTAAGCCTCTTTATCACAACCTAGGCGCTCCCAAGAATAATTAGCTTACACAGAAGATTTTTTTAATTCAAAAACGCAGGAAAGCTGCGCTTAGCATCGCCATTAAGTGTGTTATGTCTTGATTATGAATACGGAAATGATCAATCCATTAATATAGATACCTAAATTGTGGTAAAGGTTTTATTCTAGTACAAATGTTCCATATTATCTTCCTTTTTTTTAGATCAAACAGACCATATTATATTTCTATATAAAACACTTAGTTATTATTTCTCATATATGTTACCCACATATGGGAAAAACACCACCTCTTATGTATGTAAACTATTTGAAATCATGAAATGTTGTTCATACCTTTATGCAATTAACTTCATGATCGCAGATCGTTTTCTTTGTCAATGTTTGAAATCCTATCTGAGGGGAAAGGAGAACGCATCCTTGATCTACTATCTGATGCTGCAGAATGTGTTCTCCAGCAGTCAACAATTAAAGGCCTTCGAGAGGTAGCTTCAAAAACAAAGTACCTTTACTACTGTCGATAGCGACCTTTTACTATCATATTTAGGTTCAACTCGAGTGGTTGTGATTTCTTGAGAATTCCAATTGGATGGTCCAGATATGGTTGGGAGGGGGCTATGCTAGTCTTGTGGGTGATGTGCGTGTCATTTATTGTTGCTGTTATTTCTTATTTATTTTATTTCAAATAACATAAATGGGGGCTTAGAAGATGGAACAGGACATGCCATTTGAATTGCATTTCAGATGATGCTAGTATGTTTGTTTCATAGCTTTCAGTAAGGCGTTAGCTGTAATTTGTTATGCAGGTGGCCATTACAAACTTCATAGATGCCGAGAGCTTAATTTCAAACGGTATGGTCAAGCGTAGCACAGCAGCAACAAATGCTAACAGCAAGTCAAGGCATGTTTCGCTTAATTTATTCAGTTGTTGTTACAAACGTGACACTAAATTCAACTTTATATGTATTGTAGCCGATCACAGTGCATCATCACAATACATTCTATTTGCAAAAGCATTGATGCAGAAAGTGAGCATTTGCCCAGTAGAGCTGTTCTTACGATTGCAGACCTTGCTGGGGCAGAGCGGGAAAGGAGAACTGGAAATCAAGTCCGTTTCTAATTTGATGTTGCTTTATAATATTATATAAGAGCATCTCCAAGAGTCCCCCAATAATTTTTCCCTAAAAACATCTTTAGGGGATAGCCCAAAAATTTAGGGGAGTATTTTTCTTCTCGCCTCCAACAGCACCTTTAATTGGATCCTAAAAATCATTTGAAATTGGGCCATGTCAGCACTGTTGGTTTGTTTAAACGTAGATTTATATGGGCTCGATGGTTGAACGATCCATCGGACGAACATTGACGTGGTGAAGATCGGCACGGCTGTGGTCGAGGCGGAGCAGATCGGCGCCGAACTTCGATGCGCGGAGGTGCAACGTAGTGATGCCGGATGACTAGCAGTGGCAGCGAACCTTTGGTCAACGGGGCAGAGCAAATCCGCCAGACATGATGCACGCTGGAGGTGCGACGCACGGAATCGGGTTGGCGGGCACTGGCTGCGAAAACTTTCCAGCGCGCTTGTGTTTACGGGGTCCCAGAAAGCTCCCTCTTTGTAGGTGGATTTAGGGGAGTTTTAGGGGGACTCCAAGTTGGGAGATGTTTAAGGGAGCTCTTGGAGAAGGTTTTTTTTTTTCAATTTCCTTATAATTTTATTTAGGGGGGAGTAATGGGAGACTCTTGGAGATGCTCTAACAACGCTTATCCTCAAATTGACTTTATTCATTTACAGGGCTCACGACTGTTAGAGAGTAACTTCATTAACAACACCTCGATGGTATTCGGTCTCTGTTTGAGGGTACTGTCAAATGGCTTTCCTCATGCGGCTCTTCTATGTCACATCAGTGTTTACATACAAAACTCTTTTGGCATTTGCATCTGTAAGAAATGTGTTATGTTGCCTGCTTATGCACTCTTTCTATTTTAATTTGATAATTGCAGTCTTTATTGGAGCATCAGAAAAATCAGAAGAAACCCCTGGAAAAGCATTTCAAAAACTCCATGGTAAATTTTACCTCCCCCTTGCTTATTTTCTAGTGTCTCTGGCTGTGGGCAACTCCAAACCCCTACTTATATTCATTCATGTACGTTTGACAGTGGTCTTCCCTATGTGGAGATGTGTATAAAGGCCAACAAGGAGTATATATATATCATAATAATTAATAAGTGATAAATCTGACAGCCCAATATTTCTGATGGAGGGTTCAAATCCCACTCTCAACAAATTTATTGTTCACTCAAAAATATTTGTGATGGACACACACCTCTCCCAATTTTATTTGATACAGTCTCTCCCTACCCAATGAATCTACTGCTTTCAGATGTGCTATTTTGACTTTGCCATCAGATCATTTGTTTATTGGTACAAAGACTAATTAATACTCTACTCTTGATGGGAGTGTGATCACTTATCTCTCTAAGAACTGCACTGTGCTTTTGATCAATGAACGTTTCCTCCAGCTCCACTTTATACAATGTTTCCTAATTCACCAAGCGTGTTGCTACAGTAAAATATTTTTGAAATTAGTTCTTTTCCCTACCTTTCAAATCTCTTGTCATTTTATAGTTGACAAGGTATTTAAGAGACTACCTAGAAGGGAGGAAGAGAATGACCCTGGTATGCTATTCTGACCTGATGTTCTTACTTCTTATCATCAACTCTTTTTTGTTTAAATGTGCTATATGATTTGTGCTATATGATTTATGCTATTTGGAATGAAAATTTATGTCATATGTTTGAATTAGCATAAGCGTAATGCTTTTTTCTTACATTTTTAGGTTTTGAATGTGAAACCTGGAGAGGACGATTATTTGGATACATCATTTTTGCTCAGACAAGCATCCCCTTACATGAAAATAAAGTACTACT
>BCLF01000155.1:30913-73682 GCA_001602275.1 Zoysia japonica | reverse complement strand
AATTTCATAAGCCTGAAGTCCTTGTGGTAAGAAGTGCCGTTTAATGTTCCAATATTGTTTATTTTTTTTAGCTTTAAGGCTCTACATAGATTTAGATTCCAATGTGCACCACTACCATTTGAGATGAATGGTTCTAGACCATGATTAGTTTACTCAGATGCATTCTAGGTGTCTTAAATTGCTACCCTTATGGACTGAATTTTTACATCTGTCTATAATCTTATATCTATTGGTTGGCTTTGAAATTCTTAGTTGTATTTAACTGATTCAAGCAGTTTCCTTGTTTTAGAAGTTATGTTTCTTGTTGGTCTGCACACCTTTATTGTCCTTGCATCTTATTTAATAATTAAGGTGCATGCCATTTCACTAGTATATTTGCAAGTGCTAATGATGACATACTCTCTGTTCTGCCACCACATGTATTTTTTCTATCAAAATATCACATGTATTTCTTATTATTTTTCAATTTATAAACATACCCTATTTTCTGGGGTATTTTACTAATTAGTGGCAATGGATTATCATTTCTTTTACATTTCTGCAGGTTGAACGAAAGGAAAATGTTGACGCAGATAATACTATTGAAATTTCTGAAAAAGGTTCTATTTTCTAGCACACCATTTATCTTGGTTTTGGGGAATATTTTATCTGTCTTAATATTCTATACTATGTGCACTGGCTATAGATAACGCACAGCAGAATTTCCTCAACTCCGAGTTGCGAAGAGTTTCCAGAAGTGAAGAAATTATGACAAACTTTGCCAAGGCTTTATGGACTGTGCTAAAGCAGTATAAACAGAAACATTTGGTAATTTATTTTGCATGTTTATTATTTCGGAATATATTTTGTTGTAACATGTTGAGCTTCATTCTTACAGTTATTGTCTTTTGTTTTTGTTGCATTCTACTAATCTTTTTTTTTTATCGTGATACCGTCTTACCTAATGTTTGCCTGTAGGAGTCTGAGAATGCCGTTGAAAGCTTGAAAGAATTGATAAGAGCTAAAGATACCCAAATAATGGAGCTGAAAAAGGAACTGGAGGTCATAAATTCTTGTTGTTCATGCAACACCTTTGCAAACATTAGGGATACCCCTGTTGTCCACGATGATGCTATGTCTTCTGGCGAAGCTGCTCAAAGTGTGGTTTCTCAGTCAAATCAACCTGACTTCAGTGATGATGCAAGAGATAATGTCCACGTGAGTAAAATAAAACATGACTGCCGATAATTAATTCTCTGAATGTGTTAATCTGGATGATATATGATTCAGAACGAGCAGCTTGCACTTGTTTATAACCTCAATTTGAATTCAAAGATGTATAATTGACTTAAGGCATTGTATGCTTTTGTTTGCTCTACATGAAAGCAAGTGAATAACATCCTTTTACCCTGCAGTTTGTAGCAGAAGCGGGGAAATTCACATGTCACGCTTCTAAAAGTTGTCCAACTTACTGCAACATGGAAGGTCAAATATATTCGAAATATTCCGGTCAAAATATATTCACAATAGACATATCGGAAGCTATATCTTAAAAAAAAGTTACTTCTGGATCTGAATCCTTTTATTTCAGGGGAATCTGCTCATCCTGACACTTTAGCAATCTCTTGTATACGTGAACAAGAACCGACCTCCAGAGATTTCAAGGTTACTTATTCTTCTCATATTGTGCAGTCTTACGAGAAGTGTTCACAGTTCAAAATATCTTCTTATACTGAGCAACCTTATACTGAGGGATGCTGTACATTTTGTACTGATATTTCGATTCATCCTTTTTTAATAGTCAGAGAAGTCATGCAACTCTAGTGCTTCTGGTCCCAAGATAGACTCAGAATCAGGAAACACCATGGTGAATTCTTTGCTCTCTATTTTCATGTTTAGATTTTTTCCAACCAGCTGCAGCACTTGTGGCAAGATTTTTCTGGAGTGTTCACTAGATCAAATAGATGAATGAACTAAATGTTATCCTGGAAATAATAAAAAAAAATATGCTTGTTTTTCTATTCTTTTAGGCTGCGGTACAAGAGGTTCATAAGGAGCTAGATAGCTCTGGGAAATTTACTGAGGCAACAACTTCACCTAGCAGTATAACATCTATACCAGCATGCAGTCATTCAGATAATCCATTGGATCAAGGTTTGACACTGACAGGTTTCTTATATTCCTATCCTGTCCATTTTCCTGAATAGTCACACATGTTAACCCATGGTAAATTATGATTGTATTTCAAATTTGGTGGTGGTTAGACTCCCACAGATTTTTTTTTTGGAAAGTCCTTTTTGTGTGATTGTAAGAAGAATAAACTTGTGGTATCATTACTAATTTCTGCAGGACATAGTGTTATTCCATGTGTAAGGACTGAAAGGGTCAGCCAGTCTCCACAGTTTTCTAGTTGCAACAAGAAATATACCACAGAGCAAAGTGAAGAAGAGTCGGAAGAGTTAAGCATGATCGCAGTGGATGATATTAAACATGATATCATTACAGGTTTTTTATTTTAATTGATTTGTTTATCTCTATGATGCAATTTCTTCAACAGTATTATTGGATCTTTGAACAGACGTAGTGCATCATGTTTCTGCAAGCTCCTGTCAGCATGTGAAGTCTGAAACTGAAGCTATCAGCTCCAATCCTTCTTCCTTAGAGCTGGAGGGGATGGTATGGAGAAAACTAGTAATTTATGATTAGTTTGGAGCAACTTGTATTGTTGTGAGGTGAATTTTTATAGTTGTGCCAAGAAATACCGGATTTCTGGTTGTTCTTGATCTTTATGTGCTTCTCTGTGATGCGCATGTTCCTTGTAAACATGACATACTGGCTGTGTTTCTTTTGTTTAGGTTGCTTCTCAGAAGATAGCTGAGGAACTGCACACCGAGTTCGAAAGACGCGAACCTGCACCTGCGGTAGAAGATTCATTGCTGGACCATGGTAATGTAATATCTTTTGCCTGTTAATTTAGTGTCGGAATGGTGGTTCTTTATGGTCCTCCTGCAGGTTGTAGTGGGCATCCTGAGAGAACTTGCCCAGCAAAGGCTTCAACATTTGTGAAGGACAGTGAGAAAGAGGCCGCTGCAGATCCCGTAGTTCCGAGGCCTGACAACCCAAAGAAAAAAACAAGGTGAGTCGTGAGTGTTATTATAAGAGAATAGAGATATGCGATGGTGATGATGCAGCTGAGTGATGATACAGCAGGAGGAGGTTGCAGCCAGTTGCTAGTATGATGCTCAAAGAATTCGGTGGCGCCGGCGTTGAGGAGATGGATGTAAAAAGGGTATGTGTGCAGCCAGTTGGTAGGAAGTACGTAATGTGGTAAGTGAGGAGGTAGCTGAAGAAGCCCGTGTTTTGCAGGAAGAAAGAAACAATAAGCCAGGTTGCGGGAGGTCGGATGTGCTGATTGAGCTCCTGAAGAAAGGCCGAGGAGCTCCAGCCTGATCTAGTTTAATTTGATTAGAGTAGTTGATGACTCGCTTTTCTGGTTTTGCTTGTGACGATGTATGTACTAGAACGCTAATGCAACCCACGGTCAGGGTTTAATATTTCATTTAAACCATTTCATTTAAACCGTTATAACTGGTCGGGATCAGTTTAATGAAAACTGCAAAAACTGGTAACAAAAACTGGTAAAATCAGTCAAAAACCGTTCTAAATCGAAAATTCAAAATTTGAATGGTTTGCTACAGTAAAACGGCCGGTTTCACCGGTTAGCCGGTTGGTTTCATTGGTTTGCTACAGTACAGATTTTAAAATTTGAAACCTATCAGTTTCATCGGTTAGCCGATTGGTTTGTATCGACTAGGTTTTCGGTATTTTGAATTTTTTTAATTTTTTAAATTTTTTTTAAAATTTTAAAACGAAAATCGACCGGTTTAGAAAACCGATCTGAATCGATTTTATCGAAAACCGCGAAAACTGATTGGTTTTGAGTGGTTTTGTAAACTCTGCGCTTACTAGTAATAGTTTAACCACCAATGTTGGTTTCCTGTGACATGATCTTGGTGTCGCAGGCTGCCAACTATCTAAACATTAAGGTGACGTTTGGGTATATGGAAATGAGAGGTGGGATAGAGATTGAAAATTGAATAAATGGTTAAGATTAGATGATGCTCATTTTCAAATTGCCAAACATCACCCAAGAGATTGCTGGCTTGCTGCACATTACTTGCCAGACTGTTGCTTCTTTTTCTTTTTGAAAATGGAATTATTACATTAGATTTCAAGCCTCTGTATGTGTCCGCATAGAGCTGACATGATGAAGGGCAAGACTCCAGAGATCCGTGAGACATTCAACATCAAGAACGCCTTCACGACGGAAGAGGCGAGTGATTTTAACATATCCAACGGTGAGCATAGCAGACATCGAGCAGGGTTTCCTCTCTTCGTATTAAAATATAAATATTTTTAAATTTAATCAAAATCAAATTTTTATCATTTTAAACTAAAAATAGCTAAAAATTACATAATTTCTTATATAAAAATATAATTTTTATGAAAACTCATTTTATAATAAATTTTAAAAATATAATTTTTATATGATAAAATATTATTAATAATTAAAGTTATAAATGTTTAATTTTGACTAAATCTAAAAATATTTAAAACAGAGAAAGTACTATAATGGAAGAGGAGATCCGCCAGTGGGCTTTCGAGTAGGCAGGGTGAATCCGAGTTGATTAACTATGGGTCGTGCTGTATAATGGAAACTCTGTGCACGCCAACAGGCAACATCGCCGGAATATTAATTAACTGAGCAAATCATGCATCATTAGGCTTTGCTGCCGCAGGAATGGACAGGAGATGAGATGAGAGCCCCAGAGAACTTAACAAAAGCTGAAATAGTGCATCTAGCAAATGAATCATCACTAGAGTACTAGACTAGCAGTGTAATCTAGATGATGAGCTTGACGTAGTTGTCGAAGACGAAGTCTGCGAGGACCTTGTAGGCCTTCTCGGTGGGGTGGTAGCTGTCCCAGAAGAGGTAATCGCCGACGTCCGAGCAGACGGCGGAGGTAACGCCGTTGCAGAGCACGGAGACCTCGAGAAGGCCGGTGCCGCAGCATCCCCTGGTGGACTGCTTGAAGCCGTAGCTCTGCGGGTGCATCATCATGTCGTAGAGGAAGCCGTAGATGTCCATGAAGACAAGCATGGTGCCGGGGTACCTTCCTCGGAGCGCCGCCAGCTCCTTCTCCAGGCCGGCGTTGTACGCGACGGCGATCTCGTTATGGCCCTGGGAGCAGCCGCGGTCGAGGCCCCCGGACATGGTGCGCTGCGAGGGGACGCAGCCGATGGGCGGGATGCCGATGACGGCCACGCGGCGGGCGCCGGCGCGGACGAGGTCCTCGACGAAGGCTGCGGCGTGGGTGACGAGAAGGCGGGCGTAGGAGGCGTGGTCGTAGTTGCTGCGCGCGCGCAGGGTGAAGTAGGTGTTGGCGACGTCGTCGCTGCCAGCGCAGATGGCGAAGATGCCCCGGGACAGGATCTCCGAGGCCTTGGCCTCCCCGGCGGTGGCGCGCACCTTGCCCAGGTACTCGTGGAACATGCTGAGCTGGTCGGGCAGGGAGATAACGGAGGCCAGGCGCGGCGTTAGTGGGTCGAAGCCGGTGCCGCCGGAGGCAAAGCTGACACCGGTGACGAGGTCTTGCTTGTCCAGCGGCTGAGGGGAGAGGTAGGCAGGGAGCAGTTCCTTGAGGCCCAGCCGGGAGGCGATGAAGTCCGTGGGTATCCTACCATTGCAGAACCTTCCAGTGGGGCGGTGGTTGAGGAAGTCGTCGCCGTAGGGCGGGAAGTCAGCCTTGATGATGGTGTTGATGCCGTTGTTGTTGCCGGGGTCCACGATGGAGTCGCCGAAGACAATGAGGGCAGGCGCCTGGGGCTGCTGCTTGTTGTTGCGCTTGTTGACGGAGGAGCTGGCGGGGTGGGCATGGTGTCGCTGGGCTCCGGCGGCCGTCGCAGCTGCAGGAGCATTGTTGGCGAAACAAAAGGCGCACAAGAACAGCAGCAGCAGACTTCTCGTAGGAGTAGCAGCCATTGCCTTGTGCACTCGAGCTTGCTTGGTAGGAGTAGGAGGAGGTAATACTCTGGACCAAGTGGAGCTTGCTTTCTGGGACTGAGATCGACGATGGAGGGATCCATCACTATATATGGATCGAGCAAGAAGACCATGTTGGCGTCGTCGGTGGATGCGATTTATGGAGTCGTAAATGTGCTGCGTGCCTTCAATTCGGCATCCGACTTATTGGCGCTGCGCAGCTGGATACGCGCGGGCAGTTGTGCTTCCTTCAGTTGGCCGCCACTGAACCAGAAGCCAGAACACTGTATGAGTTGGGAGTTGTTCATCTCCTTAAAATCCCAAAGAAAGCTAAAGGTCCCAGGCCACTAATGAAAGGATCGCCGATCGTCTCACATGGCCGAGTGAATGCCATCGGCCGACCTGTTGTACTAGGACACCGTGCTATAGTAGTACGATCCATGCAGTCATAGACCTAATTCATGACGGCCATGCTCATCGAGCTGTCTACTGCACGGTCTCCAGTCCGATCCGCTCCTGCTCTCTGGCAGCATAAGATCATTTTTATTGAATACTCCCAGAAGTAAAACAGAAACAAATACTACTATAATCACCAGTCATTTGGAGATTAATTGGGGAATGTAGACAAAGGTAGCAATAGAACTGTACCTAAGATCAGTACTGTACATTCTTCTTCAACGTTGAATTTAATTTGAAGACCGCCCGCCGGATGCTGCATGCATGCGGTGATTAATTGCCCCAATGGAGAAGAATCTACTCGCCGATCTAGTAGCTCCGGCACCGATCGATCGGGAGTCGGGACCGCTTCCCGCTTTATCGACCAATTTGGCGCATGCCACCTCTGCAAAGTCACTCCAATATCTCAACAACAGCTCTACTACCAGGCATGTTCCAGTGCATAGAGCCCATCCATGCTCTAATATTCATAGCTAGAGCTCACCTGCATACTCCGCGTTCTAGTGCATTGATATATTCTCTAAAAAAAAAAAAAATACTAGACGCGGCATATTCCAAAAGAAACACATAGTACCAACATGTGCAAAATCTCGTAACAAAGGAGCTCGAAATCATATACTTCCTCGTTCACTTTTATAGATGATTATAGCTTTAGACACGAAAATTAAAAAAATTAAAAAATAGTATGTAAAAAAAAATAGAGATAAAAATTTATTAAAAAAATATATAAAAAAAATTGTGTATTAAAAATTGAAAATGACAGAGAGACTAAAGTGACTTATGAAAAGAGGGAGTAACAACATGTGCAAAGCTCCGACAGGCACCGAGCATGCATTTAAGACCGGCCGGCGGGCCACTCATCCATCAATCAGTGTTACAGTAGCAAGTCCCAGTGCGTTGGGTTACAGAGCGAAGCTGGATGCGAGATAACCGTTCCATTTGATGGATAGACGGGATAAACGAAAATGAGAAGGGGTGAGGTGAGGTGAGGAGTACACGCAAATGAGAAAAGGGTGAGATGAGGAAGTGTTCCATTGAGGAAATTATAAGCAAGGCTTTTTTATAGAAAAAAATGATCGATCAATTTCAACGGTTCATTTGTGAATTTGACAGTTTTCAAATTATACTCATATAAATAAAGCTCATATAATCTGCATCATCTGTGAATCACCTATCTAAATCGGATCTAACCCGGTTTCAAAAAAATCAAGCGGCGTCGAGTCCGGGCGCGGAGCAACCATGAACCGACTCTGGATGTGGATAGATCGGACGTCGACGTGGCTCGTGCGCATACATCCACGCGACGTGTGTCGCCTGTGCAATGACACCGCGAGCGAGAGAGCACGCTGACTCCTGTATGTGAAGTGAAGCTTATCATCCCCGCAGAGTCGCAGAGCGATCTACCAGATTCGAACACGCTGAGAATAAATAAATTACTACTGCTACTATTAAAGTGAGTAGTGACGATGGGGAGGGGCGTTGCGCTGTCGAAGCTTCGTTGCTCGACGCCCCGGACTCGATGCCGCCGGCGGCACCGGATGAAGGAGGTGCAGACGGTGGAGATGAAGGTACGCATCGACTGCGAGGGGTGCGAGCGCAGGATCCGGAAGGCGTTGGAGGGCATGGAGGGTGTCAGCGGCGTGTAGAGGTGGAGCCCAAGCAGCATAAGGTCCCTGTCACCGGCTACGTCGACGCCGGCAAGGTCATGCGCCGCCTTGCTCGCCGGACGGGCAAGCGCGTCGAGCCGTGGCCCTACGTGCCCTACGACGTGGTGCCGCACCCCTACGCCCCCGTCGCCTACGACAAGAAGGCACCCGCCGGCTACGTGCGCAACGTCATCGCCGACCCAACCGCCGCCCCGCTGGCGCGCGCCTCCTCCACCGAGGTCGCCTACACCACCGTCTTCTCCGATGACAACCCAAACGCAACATGCAACAGTACATATCATTTGTTCTTCCATAAAATAAACGTTCCAAAATTATTCGCATTGATAAATTAAATTTATTTAACTTTTATCTAAAAGATCTTCAAAAGTTTTCACGGCCTTTAATTTTCACTAGAAAATCTGCGCAGCAATTATCGCGTTTTTTTTTATATTTTTATTGTACGTCTTTAATTGAAACAGTTTCTTTTAAATTTATTATTTGACAAATAGAAGTATAATTGCTTTGACATGAATAACAAAGTTGTATAAACATATACTCTCAGTCTTAAAAAGAAGTTATCGACATGATCTTCAAAGCATAAATGTGACCGTTGTTCTTTTAAAATATTTAATAAAAAGTAAGATCGGTACGCTTTTAAGAAAATATTTTTAAAACAAATTATTTTTAATTTTATAACTTAATAAATTTAAAATTATTTCTAATTTATATTGACATTGTTTGATTAAAGCTATTTTTTTAAGACCGGAGTTGTAAGCGAGAAAAAAATAGAATTTTAGTTCTCATAGTAATCCAAAAGCATTGTTAGAAGATAAAACAATTTAAGTTATCTAAATATATATTTTTATAACATATAAAAATCTTTAATTGTAACATATACATGCAAGACATAAAAGTAAAATAAATTTATAAAAACTTTTTTTATATCTTTTGAATAAACATTTACGAAAAGTGCGACAATTACCGCGTAAATTTTCTAGTCATGACTTAAATGTGATCAGATTATAATGCTGAATATGCTTCAACTGCGAGAAGCTTGCATAAACATTAAAAAATTTAATTACACCGCTGTGATCTATAGCAAATGATATTTTGAAATGTTTCTGATACTTTTTTGTTCAGTGAAAGATACGGCCACAATTTATGTTTTTGAAATGCGTAAAATTATAAATCATATTTAAATAAATAAAAATATAAAAAATATATGATATTTATTTTATTTTATTGAATAAGACGAAATTAACTCTGACAAAATATTGTATGGACTTAAAAATGTTAGGACGATGACACGGCCGTTCATGCCTGTTCCGACCGAGTAGAAATACGTCTCTACATTGACCGAAAAAAAATTTTTTTTTAAAATCTACTGTTAAATTTTAATTCGATGGTTAATATTTTTTAAGATGACATGACGCAACGAGAATTGAAAAAACGCACAGCATTTAATATATAAAGATTAGGCAGCAGTTTTTTTTTTTGCAAAATTCCTTACATTTCAGAAAGCTCTAATTTTTTTAAACGAAAAAGCTCTAAATTGTTGAACGAGAATCAGGTGCTCAGCCGTGGACATGATTTCGCTAGGCTGAGTGATCTCCTGCACCGCACTGAATGCATGGCGGGTACGTGGGCCCTGCTCTCATCACATCGATGCAGCCTTGACTCTCCCACTAGTCCAATCCTTGCTGAGCAGGCGTACTGGGTTCCAGGACGAAAATACAGGAGCAGTAATCCCTCCGTCCCAATTTTTTTTTAAAGATAAGTTTCCGAATATTTAGATACATAATATGTTTAATGCACCCAAACATCACATATATCCAGATACATAAAATTCAATGAATCTAGTAAATAGCTAAAATAACAAATAAATTAAGACAAAAAGAGTACTAAAAACTGAGAAATACTGGTGCGTCGTTTTCAAATTAAACACAATTGATAATTTTAAACATCAACTTTAACTATTCGTCTTATTAAAAAAATTAATAAATATTATATATTTGTTATAATTTACTTTATTATCAAAGTAGCTAAATCGATGAATTATAATTTTACATATTTAAATTAATTTTTTAAATAAGATTTCTGGTATGATATACTATGGATATGTGTTTGCATATTCATGTTATCATCAAGTTCACTTTGAAAAATTTATAGAGAAAGACTGGCTTGTAAAAGCTTACGATTTACATTATAGGAGTGTCTGATATGGTAGTTTGACAAATTGAGCATGATAGGGACAAAGGAGATGCAATGGAATTGAAAAAATGGTGACATTCTGAAATATGTTGTACAAAGAAGCTCAATCAAGGATTCAAGATCTGAAATCACATAGTTAAAGTATCCGAACAAATGTTCTCTATTCAATCAGTTGATCACCACATATCTCACAGTAGAATAAAGCTAAAGACCAGTTGCTACTTGTTCGTTAACAAACTTTTGCCTATCATAACAAAATGAATAGCTTGATATTATCAATCACTTTACAGAACAGACAGTCCTGAAAATAAGCTGTAACAGATTAGTGTTTCACAGGCATCAAACTACACCTGATATGTCCCCAGTGTCTTTCATCAACACAGACGTATCTTGAAGTTAAACTAAAAAACTTTTTCGTACTGAACCACTTTTGCACATGATTTGTAAACTATAGTTCAGAGAGAGAGAGAGAGAGAGAGAGAGACTTAAGAGGTATGAGTATTCAAATCTGCTGAGGACAGTGACATATGATTTGGATCTCGCAAAGTGATTTCATTGAAATTTTAAAACTCTAGATAAAATTGACATAATAGTTTATTATATGTTTTCAGACATTGCATGAGAATTACCTGCATATAGACTGCACGTTCCATTTAGAATTCATACAGAAAATAAAGCAGGCGTTGACCTGAACATAATAGTTTATTATACGTTTTCAGGCATTGCATTTGAATTAGCTGCATATAGACTGCATTCCCATTCAGAATCCATAGAGAAAGTTAGACAGGCGTTGACCTGATGTCAAGAAGTGGACACAAGGGATCAGCCGTCAATTATTAGAGATTGGAAAGAGCCAAAATTATTAGCAAATGAAAACTGTTATCCTACTGAATTCACTTCCTAAATGGAAAGAGCTAAAAGTTCAATGGTAGAAAACAGAAGCTACTCTCAAGTAATGACCTTATTAGAAATTAAAAATGGAAGGTAAATATTTATGACAAAACTCAAGTTAGCAATATTTACATATCCATTTTCAAGATTCAGCAATGGTAAAATTTAAGCAATCCATATAGCGATGCAAAATTTGTACAATTGTATACAATATCGAATAAAATATGAGTGATGAGCATGAAGAGTGCGTTTAGATTTACAGGTGTAATAAGGAATGTCCACACAACAGTATATAATAGGAAACATTTGTAATGATAACAGCATGGGTTTTTAATGTTGAACCTGTATATGCAGAGTTTTACAGGTTTTTAAAGACAGTATCAGGATATAGAATACATGTAGAAGTGAAGTATTGAGTGAGGATACAAGATCCTAACCGATCTGACTAGCCGAGCAATACTGTAGCTTCTTATCGGAGTCTGCGAGCGTCTCGTCAACTGCCCTGTGTTTGTCCTCCATGTCCTTGAAATCGCCCTGCAAAGCCTAGATAAATCAGATCGTGAAGTCAGAAGTGTCATTACCCTGCGGTTGTCCATAACCACATTAACAACATCATACAAGGTACAAGAACCACCAACATGTGATAGGGATTGGGTAACTAAAAAAAAAAAAACTTAAAGGCGTCACCTTTAGCTTGGATCCGACGCTGTCAAAGTGCATCTTTTTCGCCGGCAGCGACCTCCATCTTGAGAAGCTCGCGAATGACGACGGCCACAGTGGCCAGGAGTGGTGAGATTTTTTGACAAACAGACTGCAAAATTTATCAAACTATTTACAGAGATGAACCGGATGTAAAAGGAATTAGAGATGGAAGAGGCAAGGGCGGCCGGCGCCGGGGGGCAGGGGGTGCTTGGCTGCGGTAGAGGTGAGGCAGGGGCGGCGGAGGGCGAATGACGGGGTCACGACCGTCGAGGTGGGGGCGGGGCCGCGGGGGCGTTTCTCCTTGGCCGCGGCGACGGCAGATGCGCTCGGCAGCATGGCGGCGTGGACCGAGTGAGAAGAGAAGGGGTAGCACTGGGGCAGGGCTGCGCGAGGCAGGCAGCAGCGACTGAGGCGGGGGCGGCCGGAGCGGGATCGGGGAGGGGTGAGGCGGGGCGGCGCTGCGCCGTGGACGGGGCTGCGCGAGGCGAACGGCTTCTAGTGGAGGCAGAGGAATCGAAGGTTCTAGCGATGCTTTCTGAACCGTCGATCTGAGGATGGATTTGAAGTTTTCTGAACCGTTGATCTCAGGATGGATGGTGAAAAAGCACCAGCCAATCAGATGGCTAGAAACCCTCACGGTTTTAGATATGTAAGACTAGAAAAAGACAAATTATATTACTCTTTTTTCTCACAAAAAGATCATTTTTGGACTTTTAAACTTCAAGTTTAACGACTCGTCTTATTCAAAAAAATTGTGAAAATATAATTTATTTTATTGCAAATTATTTATCATTAAAAATACTATAAATATGATTTATTTGTTTTTATATTTAAAAATATTTAAATAAAATGAGTGGTGAAACGTGGTTCCTAAAATTCAAAAACAATCTTTTTATGAGACGGAGGCAGTAGCAACTGAAATATGCGTGAAGTAGTAAAAAATATATTGGAAAGAAAGTATATCAAAAACAAAATTTAAATCTCCTTATTATAAAAATAAATAGATAGAGTACCAGTGTGGCCACACTAAGCATTTTGACGCATCACAGAATTGACAATAAAATAAACAATTATCGCAATTATTGGACGCTGATGTTTTTACATAACCAAAATACTGGATACTCTTTGACTTACCATTTCGACCAATAATTTTGATAAATTTGATTACTTTTAATATTATAAATTATATATATACTATGAAAGAACTTTTGATTAATCTAAAAACACAAAATTTTAAATTTAATCAAATCTATAAAAATTATTGATCAAAAGATGAGTCTAACAAAAATTAGAAATAAATTTCTACTGAAATAGAAGTAATAAGTAATATGTTCGCGGTTCAAATTAAGAGCATCTCCAACCGAATCTCCAAAGTGTTCTATATTCTTGATTTTAAAGAAAATGAGTAAAAATCACACTCCAACCGGTCCTCTATCCAGAATTCCAGATCCGTATCACTGTAGAATCCTTCATCTTCCTCTCTCCGATCGCTAGATGTAAAGAATGAAACCCATTCGGTATCGAGCAACCGACCCCACGGATTCGCCGCTCGCGCCATCTCCCACCTCGTGAAATCTCATCCCGTTCCTCATCCTATCTGTACCCGGTGACGATTTGTGAGATGGAAGTTCTCGATTTGATCGGATTTTTGAGGGGCTGAGTGATGGGTGAGGAGAAATGGTTCAGATCTTGGCGGAAGGGTCGACGGCGGCGGCCCAAGGCCGTCCCTCGACTTCCCGTTGTCTACTGGTCCCGCCGGCGTCGGAACGACTTCCAAGGACGCGCCGTTCGTGGGCTTGCCTGGCTCACCAGGTGAGCTGCTTGCTGCGCTGGCCGCTTGCGCACTGAGTCCACGGCATGTGCTGCCGGCTTGCTCGCATCCGCTGCTCGCGACCCGCGTCTGACTTGTGCTGCTTGCTCGCTTGTGGATGTGCTTCTGCATATACTGTTGCTTGCTGCTGCATGCTTGTTTGTACACTCTGCTTTTTTGGAGTTTTTTTATTATTTAATTTTTTTAATTAATATTTTAAAAAAACGTGTCGATCTAAATATTTAAATGTAGACCGTTTTAGCCACGCTAATCGTCGTGACGCATGAACCGGCGCCGCTAAATCCATAGCAGTCATAAAATTCCAGCTGAATGACAATATAATATATCAAATCAATGGCACTTGTAATAGACACGTCAGTGTCACAGAGCATCAATAAAAGTTTTTTGCTAAAGTTAGAGCATCCCATGTAAGGTGCAAAATCTCGCAGACATATACTTGGTCTATATACCTTTATTTTTTGTCTATAAAACGGAGTTCCAGTGAACGATTCTCATATCATAAATCACAATGGCATTCAACGTAAATCTAAGGCTAGAAATCTCACCATGAGAAGATCGACCATTGTGTGAATATGGAGAGCGAGCTAAACTTTTCATATACCATGGTCGTAAGTATTTTCATTGTTCGAAATTGAAACATTATTGTCAGGTAACGATAGTACCTCATTAAACTGCTTACGTTTATGTTACTAAACTTAAACTGTTTGTATTTCGTATATACAAGTCATGTGACTTAAACAATGGTTAGACAACGAAACAATCTTGCATATATCACACAAATAAAAAGTGATGCTGAGTACCATACGTGTATGCAAGAGTATGAGAGAATACAACCGCACGTTCTTTGATACCCAACAACAACTACCGAAAAAAGATAGAACTGAAGATGCGACATAATAAAATAGTTAGACGTCGTTGTGCCCGTATAATAAGACATTTTTTGGCGCAGATTAAAATGGAACACAGTTTATCAATAGTATAATGTATTCCGCAGTCTATGCATGCTATGTATTCTCATGTACCATTAACAAATGAATAAAATAATCGTACCCTCTCGCATCATATTCATCGAACTACAGCTTTCTTTGTCGTTTATGAATATTGTAAACTACTAGACGTGCACGAAAAGATAACGTACAAATGCATGCATGCGTAAACAGTGGAGATTCGCTGTGTAAACAGTGAAGATTCTTGCGCCACTTTATTTGACGTGACTACACGTCCTTCGTGACTACAGTTCCTCTGAGGCAACATTAAGCAGACTTTTATGTGTATCTGAAATCATGCATATCTGCCTATTTGACCTTATTACATGGCGTCTTGTGTGTGTAACAAACCATGACCAACTTGAGTTGTTCTCACTCTTCGTGATGGCAAATGCTAGAGGAATCAGTTGCTCTTGGGCATCAATGCCAACTGCTACCATTAATGTTCTCTTGTATTTACTGGCAAAAAAAGTGACATCCACACTAATCACTGACCGGCAATTACTGAAAGCCTATGCATACTGAGGAAAGCACCAAAACACACGACGGAGCACAGGTTTTATCATTCCTTCACCATCGGTACCTTGCATTCCTTGGGCATCTATGAAATATTTTGTTCCAAGATTGTAACGAGCAATTGCACTCAGAATTCTAGAAACAATATTATAAGACTCTTTTCAATCTCAATCTCCCTAAAGTTGGGCCATGGTGAACTGTTTCGCCCTCCATGTTTTATCATACTTCACACAGTAACCGGTAAAATCATGTATAGCCTCAATAAAAGAAGCAACAGTGATGCTGTAGTCAACCCATAACATTGGAGCAATGCGAAGTCTAAGGTACCTCACCGTGCATTGTGAATGCATTTGCTTAATATGGGCTGTACCACATGTGTGAGATTGTTTCACATTGATCACTTTCCAACGTCCACCATGCTTATTTTAAATACGGGCCCAAACACTCCAAGGATGTCAAGAACCGTTCAAGTTGAGTTCTAATTAATCAAATTAGCTTGCAATCCATAAACGACACACAAGCTCCAAATTTGACTAACGAGAAACTAACCCCGGTAGTCCCTCGATATACTTCTCAATCATCGCCCAGGACAAGAGCATATCGGTAACCAACATTATATACATTGCAAAGGGATACACATACTTAAAAAAACAATTGAGAAAATTATTACCGTTCATAAGTAAAAAAGGGTATAACAAACTTACATGAATGGGAGTAGTAGGATCATAGTGTTCAACACCCAGACTTTCTAATATTATAGTTCAACAAAGGCCAAATTAGTTTAGGTTCTAACGAGGATAGTCAACAATGCACGCAACGAAGACCTTTGTTTAAAAAAAGAATGATTGTGCTCAGTCCACGAACATCACCATCACGCATGAAAGGGGCAAACAATAACAGCACTTGCAAAACTCCAACAAAGCAAACATGAGTATGAAGGTACTCAACAAGATTTACCCATGGGCTAGTCCCGACTCCAAGGATAATGCATAGGTTTAAATAGCAAAGATAAGGCCATAGGTTAAAACTTTTTGCATAAAGCGATGATTAAGGTAAAGTGACATTAAGTAAGCATAAAGTAAACATCCTTACGGGTATAAGACCTCTACATAACCCATGTCCCATAAGTATCCCAATTTTAACAAGTATCATACATACTGAGATGTGTCCATAGTATATCTCCTTCATACTAGGTCACAACTTTTCCCACATGTGATTAATTAGGTGAAGTTGTTAGCTACGACGAAAATCAAACGACACTAAGCTTGGTCATAACCGAGACCGCGGCGATTCGAATCGATTATACACCCTGAGGAGTCCAACTGTACCCACACGACTTGAAGACTATCCGACTCATGTAACTCGCTAAAGTTACACAAGAGGGCACTCATGTCAACCTTTCTTTCACCCATTTCTAAGCGGTTGGATAATCATAAGTCAGGGAGGACCGATCCCGTGTCTCATGGGAGCCCAGTGGTTACTCGTGCGTGTCAATCAAGACATGCTGTCATGAGCCAAACGCTGGTATGCAAATGAGATATTCGGCATGTCTTACCATTATATTCGACATGTGGTATGAACGAAAAGTGCTTAGGCCAACAATTAACATCGATCGGTTCTTAATTGACACAGACGGAGCTACCACCATGAAGGCCCGACATTCTCAATCCATCCTATACATCATTCCCGTCCGGTCTCCAATTCATCATGCTCAAGTTTAGCCTAACCATATAAGTAACTAGGTAAATAAAGATCCTATACTCGCGAAACAGTAATGACCTTCCACTGATTCGACTTCTATCAGTCTAAGCATGGCTAATCAAGACACAGCGTAAAATAGAAAACTCTCACCTTGGACAAGAACATTCAAGGACAAAGTGTAACAAGTAATCAAAAAATAGATAATGCAGCAATTAGGATTCAACCCACGTATACCACTAATACCCGACCTAATGCACGACATAAACTTAACTAAAACGTGTCAATATTAACAACTGATTCAAAATAGGGTTCAAAATGCAAGGTGCTTGCCTTAAGTTTGCAGGTGTTCCACACAATCAAACAAAGCATCTCCCTTTTTCCTATCATCCACGTCACTCTCCGTAGCGTCATTCACTAAACAAAAAAAAACGCTAGTATGAAAATGCATGCTATGCAATGCCATGATACGAATGCAGTGGAATAAATCAATATTTATTTGTTGAGTTAACATATGAAAGACTTAAGTGTGCTGGTAATTATTGAAAATTACTAAACCGATTAATACAGTTATAATCTTTTCTATTACTAGATGGAGTAGATATTTAATCTAATCACTATAAAATAATAAGGTGAATAATTCCACTAAACCTAATAGATGAAAATATCAGTAGAATTTAATTATAACTACCTCAAGTAATTTAACCAAATATAGGAGAAGTAATTTAGTTAATTACTAAGACAATTCACTTAATTTGGTTAAATAAACTAAATTAATATTATTTAGTAAGGTTACTGGACTAAAAGCAATTACAATAGGCTAAGATTAATTAAAGATCATCTAGGATCAAATTTGGTGAATTTTAAACTACTACACTAACTATTATGAATTAATTACTAGAAACTAGAGACTAATAAATTATAAATTAATTATTAATGACATGGGCCTAAAATAATTTTATACTATTCTGCAATCCTCTAAGTGACATTCATGCAAAAATTCACTAATTAACAATGCACAAAAAATTAATTATGAATTAAACATGCAAATGCAATTATCAGCAATTAATAATTATTTAAATAAATAATTACTGGTGTTTATTAGTTTCAATAAAAATTTTATGATTTTAGAAGTCTAACAAGTTGGTTTCACATTTTTAGGAGCTAGTATGCAATTTCTATGATTTTTGCAATGTTTATTGAATTTCTGCGCAGTTAGAAAGGAATTTCGAAAATAAATAAATCTCAGCCTCACAGGGGAGGTCACACGGCTGGCCACAAGGTTGGCACATGGGATCTGGCCATAGCCATAGCAGATCCAGCGTCCTCCTAGGGAGCCCGCCGGTGCCGTTGCCGAGGGCGGCGACGACTTCGCCGGAGCTCGGCTCCCAGCGGCAAAGTCGACGATAGAGGGCTCCATCGCGACGAGCATGACGAGGGGAACTCGTCTCCATGGTTTTTGGGCTCAAACCCTCACCGGAGAGGTGCCGGCAGCGAGGGGCGGCATCCGACGAGGTTCGACGAAGGCATACAGGCGGCTCGGTCAACAAAACTCGAAACGGCTTCTTCCTAGAGGTTCATCACGCCGAGGAGAAGGCCGGTATGACGTCGGTTGGCGCGGGAAATGGCCATAGGTGGCTGTCACTGGTGTGGTGATTCGAGCCCTAACGGTGGCCGCAAAGACTTCGAAATCCCTGCTCAAATGCCACAATTTCTCTTGAATATTCCTATTGTGGGGGTGCCGTAGGAGATGGAGGAGCTGGAGACGTGCCGATTTGGGAGAAAAACTCACCTGAAGGGGGTCGATTTGGGAAGGGCGTGGCAGTCGTCCGAAGAACCAATTTTTGGGGGAAAATCAAAATCCAACGAATCACTGCGAGGAAGAAGGGGAGGAAGGTGGTGGTGGCTCAGAGATAGAGGGGCACTCCTGCTCGTCGAGGGAGGAGGTCAGAGGCACGCTCAGTGACGTGGCTCCACAAGGTGGTCGCGTGCGGCCTTGTACAGGCGCGTGAGAGAAATGAGAATGAGAGAACGCCCGGGGAGAGAGTAATGGGCACGAGACAGCGAGAGGGATGACATGCCCGACCAGTCGGGACGTGGCGGCGTCGGTTTCAGGGGCCAATGGCCAAGCGCCGCGCTGCCTGCTGTACTGTCGACCGGAGGAAGAAGGAGGTGGCTGGGGATGCTGACTGGTGGGACCCGCAAATCTTCTCAAATCCTTATTTTTCACGAAATTCCCAGAGAGCTCTCTGTTTTTGCAGCAACAACCCAAGTTCTCGGGCTCCGATGAATTTGAAAATTTGCACGGTCGAAGAACTTTTTATGGGGAACAACTTTCCTTTTTGAGGGCATCTTCAAATTCGAAGTGGATTTAATTATATAAAATTCAGAAGACTGCTAGTTGTTTAGAGGAATAATTTAATCAGTTGTTTTTAAACTCTCGGAGTCAAAATTCCCCCCAAAAACTCTTTTTACACTTTCTAATATTTGTGATCATTTTGAAACAAAATTTGCTTCACATCTTTCTTTTGAAATGTTTTGAACCTTTACTTTGAAATTTCAAATTCAATTCAAAATTTTATTTTTTTAACTGGATCCATTTTATTTGAGCTTGGTTTTCGTTGCCTTTGAATTTAATTCAATGAAATTTGATTTTTTTTAGAATTACAGGGTGTTACAAAGGATATGTTGTATGCTGACACTTGATTGTGTACCTCTCTTTCTTGTTCGAGTTACACACATAGTAAGGTCTATGGTGCTGCACTGTATAGTCTTCGAATAAATATTTGAGATCTTTCAGAGTCTCAAAAGTCATACCCTTATTGATCAAAGGATTCTGACTATCACTACCTTCATCCCGTAACCTAAAGCCATTGTCTGTTCTAGCATCCTCTGTCCTACTAAAGACGGCATGCATTGACCCCATAAGTAACCTTACATTCATATCTTTCAATGCACACAACTCATCTTTGCTATATATTTTACTACAATTTATTTTAACATTACCACCTATGTTCTCATGAGAAGCAAGTTGCACTCCATCAAGATCACTAACATCCTCATCTTCGGAACCTATTTTGTTGTCATGAAAATCACCCCCTTCACTATCCGACGATGACTCCTCCAACCCTTTCGAATAAGTTTCTTTTTGGAGTTCTCTTTCCTCTACCTCAAAAATATACTCATTAAAATTATTGGTAACAACCATCCAATCATACACCAGTGACATTGATGGGTTCTCCTCATTCTGCTCTAAACAAAGTTTCGCTGCAGTCAATACTTCAATTGGTTCTTTCTCCAAACACACATCTTCGTATGCTAATGAAATATGACCAACATCTTACTCCTCAACTATATCATCTATAACCTCCGCATATTTCACTTAAGCATCTTTCAAACAGTCTTTATAAAAGTTCCAATCATCTTCTGAAGCTAATTTCAACAAAATATAATACGCTCTATCACCACTTCTCGCATCAAACCGACCACAAAACTTAAGACCACTATCCACTCCAACAATAAACTTTACTCTTGCCTCAACTTCAAAAAAGAAGGTGGTTTTCTAAATGAAATCGTTTCTTCACACATCTTAACCACTTCATCATTTTCATTCAAAATGCAATGATGGAACAAACGAGTTATACGATCCATTAAACAAATACCACTCTAGTTTTCGAAAACTATATATCACAAAACAAAAATAAATAAAAATGAGTAAACATTAAAAAATGACACATGCACACTATCATACACGTTAATATCATGATGCAATATGATAATCTATCGATATAACGTGCCTCGATCAACCACATTCGTGCAAATCATCAATTAAAATCTCTATATTTCACTAAACCCTACCTAATCTAAAACCAACTAAAACATGCATAAAAAAAATCTAGTCGGATGGAATGGGAGAGTTACCTTCAGAGAATAAATGCTTAAAGTTTGAGGAAGAGGGACGCTGGATCGAAGCCAAATTTTTTAGGCGAATTCGCGGCGAGGAGAGAGAAATCAAGGGAGCACGCGCGACTGGAAGAACTGGAGGAGGAAGAAGCCGCGCGGAGCCAGCGCCCGGTTCATATCCACTGAAGTCACGCCAGACTGATCGACGCGACTTACCGTGACATCCTGTTGAGATTACATGACTGGCGTGGCTCCAGTCACGTCGGTCTATGTGACGTAATTTTTACACGAGTCGCGTCACGACTTTTGACGTGGCTAAAACGGTCTAGATTTAAAAATTTAGTTCGACGCGATTTTTTTAAAATATTAATTAAAAAAGATTAAATAAAAAAAAACTCGCTTTCTTGTTGCCCTCGAGTCTGCTTGTTTGCTGTATTGTAAAATCTGAACAGAAAGTGCACTGATTTTGATTTAATTACAACACCTGTTGCCGGTGTGCTAAAAAAGAATCTCGTACTTTGATTTTAATTGCTCTTCTCTGCACTAACATGTTTAATTCATTGACTACAATGCATATGTGAAGTTTATAGTGAATTCCCTTGTCCCTGATAGCACGATGAGTTGGGAGGAATTTATGTGGTTCATGGGTAGGAGCTCTAGAAGGTATTGCCGTTGAAAAAGTTTGTTAGAGAATAATAATAAAATATAGTTAAAAGAGAAATAGAGATGCTGATTTAAAGTACCGGTTGGAGTGTGTAAAAAATAGAGAGTGAAAACAGGATAAAGGGTCCTCTATCCATCGATTTAGGGAGTGAAAAATAAAGAACCGGTTGGAGATGCTCTAACACGCCTTGGGTGGTCAAGGTATTAGCGGAAAACAAGGCTGTTGCTGCAGCGGCATGGCATGCAGACATCTGTGGCCATCAAAGCCAAGGACAAAGGCTGGCATCCATAGACAAGCTCACAAGCACCAGCATCATCAGTCCACGAAGTACTGCGCATGCATCAACAGCATAGGCAGCCCCTAAAGTTAACGAAACAGAGATGGAAGAAATAGAACTCGTAGTGATCTGCTACTACAGATCATCGTACCGTTCTCCAAGAAAAGAAACAGGGGAAGAAGATGGAGGAGGTGTGGAAGGGCTACATGTCCCTGCAACCCTGCACCACCATCACCACCACTCCCTCTCGTTCCTCACCGCCTTCCTCCTACCGCGCTGGCATTGGCAATAGCATCCACCAGCTCCAGGACTTCCTCGGCCTTGCACCGCCTCCACTCCCGCCCGCTGGGCTCAGACTCAGCTCCACCCTACAGTTCACCTACCTCGGCGGCGGCTCCTCAAGAGATGATCCAGCCGGCATGATCTTCCCCTTCGCACCGGCGCCCCGTATGATGGAGACCTCTGGCAGCGGAGACGGGCGGCACCAGCGCATGATCAAGAACCGTGAGTCGACGGCCTGATCGCGCGCGAGGAAGCAGGCCTACACATCGCTGGCGCAGCTGCGGCTGAGAACGCCATGCTCATCAAGCTCCTCCAGGAGCTCAACGTACGTTACTTCCTCCCTCATATACTACATTGTTGTTGTTAAAATCATTTTATTATACTAAGTAGTAGTAGTTATTATTGGAAAGCAATGATCCCTTAATTTGTTGCAGCTGCGTTTGGCCATGATAGCGCAAGCCTCACAAGAACAGCGTCGTCCAGAAATGCCGCTCCGCGCCACCCTGATGAACATTCATTTAACAACTAGTACTGGTATATTTAGCAGAAAGTATCTACTAGTAGTATTATAACATATATAGTACAAACACTACTAGATGTGATGTAATATCTACATAGTACTCCTAAAAGGTAGTAGTATTAATTTGCATAGAGTAATTCTATCTATAGAGAGGTAGAGGCAGTGGATCACATATTTGGCCAAGCAATGCAGAGCCAAATAAAGCATGCATCACCTTTTGAGGAAAAGAAAGGGAGGATCGATGCAACCTGAATTTGATGAAGCAGCAGCAGCAAGAATAGGATGGCTCTGTGCAAATTTGTCTGGATGTTGAAGCTTATGGAATCATAGCTAAGTGACCCCGCAATGGTGATCCAGCACTATCACTAACGAAATGAGCTTTTACTGGCATCTGGTTCGGGACCTCGACTATCCTCAAATTGGACCTCCTCCTCCTAACGGTGGAGATAGAGGGTCTGCACTGTAAAGTAGGCATTCAGCTTCTCAGATGATGCTTTGAAAAGTTAATATATTCATATGATTATTAAATAAAAACTGCCCTCTGTGTGTGTGTGTGTGGGGGGGGGGGGTATCATTGCGGAGCTCATTGTTGGTAATGGTATAGTTGCAAAAAAAAAAAAAGCAAAAAAAAAAAATCATTGCGTTTCTTTGAATTCTGATCTCATATCAAAAGTTAATTTTACAAATCAAACAGGAGAAATGAGTAGGCAATAAGATCAACTAAAGTTAATTGGGTTGTTACTGTATATTTACAAAACTAAAGAAATATGTTAGGCTTACCTTCACCCTGTAACCATGCTCCATTAATCTGGTGGTTGGGTCTGCTCTAACCATCAAAACTTTTATTTCTTCCAAGCAATAGCCTATTTTTTTTGTCAACAATGATGCATGCCACGAGGCGCCGGTACTCAGTAATCAATCAATGTATATCACTTTTGAACTATCTGAAAATCAGAACTAACATACTCTTGGTATTAAGAAAAGTAGGGACACATAAATTTAGGCATTGGGAATTAGGACGTAACTGAACATACAAATGGAACGTAAGCTGCTGCAGTCTGAACAAGGCTATACTACGGTTATAATGTTTTAAGGTAGTAAAATCAGGCATGCAAGAGTACTACAGAAACAAAAGGAGACTATTGATAAAACTTTTGCATTTCTCTATTTATGCTTACAAAATGAACCGCCTTGACGATGCAGAGGTAAAAATGACAGACCTAAAAGGGAACATGAAGTAGTTCCGGTTATTTTCTCTCAAACGAGCAGAAATGTTCCTCATTGATTAATGTGCAACAATCACACTGCATGGATATCCTATTGAAATAAGCAAGTATGAAGTCAGCTAATCACCTAATGCTTTGCACAACGATTCAGATGCACAAGAAGACAACAGTAAGCATGCATTCCAACTCTTATCTATAATTTCACATCAGAAGGAAATGAAGAAAACCTTCTTTAAAATAAACAGCCACATCCACATGTGAGAACCCTTTTGCAAAATGAACTATGTAAATTAAAGGAGTAAAATCGCTTCATTTATGCTTTTGAAGTATGGACATATGACACACCAACCATGAAGGCCAATCATGAAGAGAAATACATGGCTCATTTATCCAGAATAGTTTCTTTTATAATATTCAACTTAAGCTCCCGGCTTGGATCTCTCTTTCCCATAACAACAAAATATCATGGCACAAAATTCAATAACTTTATCTAACTCCCTTACAAGCAAATAAGCAAAACGAGTATGGATCGATGGTGGCAGTAAAATGCATGATGCAATGGTCGACCTCAACTAAGTTCCTGGCAGCTAGGGACAAAGCTATGGCCTGCCGCTGTGGTCGGCTGACCCTGACGATTTCCATGTAAATCTATGTATTTACCTCATAAATCCAGCCTTTAAACCAGTAGAAATCCACTGTTGCAATGTCATTGACCGAGCAATAATCTTCCTAGCTTCGCCCCTGCTTGCAGCTAGCTAAAGAGCTTCATGATTGGTGGCCTTAAAGACAGAAAATAATTAGCATGCAAAACATATTGATGAGCAGAAGATGTATGCACTCCATCATTTCGGAATCCTTGAGGAGGAGAAGGCAATGCAAATGAGGCCAGGAGTGGGACAATGTACGTTGCAAGGTGAACATTTGACCTAGGGAAAGCTGATGGTATTGTTGATGTGAAGATCTTCAATGTCCCTGCCCTTCCTAACCATGAATTCAAATCCCACATCGTAACCAGGATAAGTGGAGCTATCCAATATGGACAAAAGGAGCTAACAGCTTTCTCCATTAACTAAACCTAGTTTGCAACTTTTATTAACTGAAGGATTCACCCAACAGATTTCACATTTTTCACGTAACGGTTCCCTTATTGCATTTATTTTCTTTGGAGACTCCAAGTTTCACTATACTTTTATTTTAGGATCGTAGATGAATGAATTTTCTCATTCAAGTCTTCTAGGGCCTAACTTCACAGGATACATGGACATACTCTGAATGTAGTAGGGATGTAACTGCAGGGCATATTTCGTTAAAAGGGAAAATTTCCTTAAGCAGACAAGTATGAAATAATTTGGCTTAATTGTTCAACTAATGCATAGAGTCTAGATGTTAGACATGACAGACTGGAGGAATAAATGAACAAGGTATTATAAGTACCTAAGTTGAGAAATTTATTCTATCTTTATCACACACAGTACAAAGAATGGCTAGCTGCACTACAACTTGCCGGAGACCACGCTAGTTCACAGTACATTTTTTTTGAAGCGCCTTATAATTACTGGTTCAACTAGATGCCATAATATAAGTACTAACTAAGGATGGCGGGGGCAACATCAGCCTTGCTGTCTTTGGGTGCTGAAGAAGCCAGCAGCAAAAAGGTTGAAGTTGAGGCGCCTGCTGGGTTGTTGAGCCTTGTCAGTGGTGCTCCTGGTGCTGCTGCTCCTGCTTTTGAAAGGAGTAAGCCCAGCATGGAGTAGGCTGGTCGGTGAAGAATAGTGAACGCTGCGGCTGTGGCGAAGCCAGTTGAGCCTGTTCTTGAGGCGAGGCCGGCAGTGGTGGACAAGAGAATCATCAGGGAGGGATATCTCAGAAGAGCCCATCCCGGTGGAAGACACGGAGAGGCTGCTGTTGCGGCGGATGCCTTGGGATTGTGACGAGGCCGAGGACGTTGCAATGGTGGTGGCACAATTGCTGGGGTGGTGGTGGGCGTACCTGGGCCTGGATGAATCGGAGAAGGACCTGTTAAGAAAATGGTCGGCAGGCTTGCTGAGGAAACCCCTGATGGCCCACACCCTGAGGCTGGCCGTCCTCCTCTCGATCACAGCGAGGCCATTGGTGCTAGCACAAGGTATATCTGTAGCAGCCGCAGGAGCAGAAGCTAGAGCGGCGGTGGAGCAGGAGGCATCCAAGGATTGGCGAGAGGGGAGGAAAGAGGATTGGTTGGCGGCGGTGTCGCAGCAAGCAATCCACTCGCTGCAGGACTGGCGAAGGGATCGCTTGCGCTGCAAGTCAGGGGGCGGATCTTGGCTGGTCGAAGAGGAGGGGGCAGCCTTGATCTGCTCCTGCTCATCATGGTCCTCTAGCTGAAAGAGGTGAAGGAGCGTGGTCCGACATGATCGTGTCGCCGTCGTCTCCGCCTCCACCTCCTCCTCCTCCTCCTCTAGGTCCAGCCTCGCAGGGGACGGCGGAGGCTGTGGGGCGCCTAGAACAAGATTTGTGGCGTGGAGCCTGTCGAGAAGGCAGGCAGAGCAGAAGCCAGTGAAGGGCGGCTGCGTGGGGTGCTTCGGGCACCTTCTCCCCGACACCGATGCAGCATCGCCATCGGCCCCATTGCCCATCCAGATCGGGATTGGAAAACTTCGATCTGGAGTAGTGGGATTACGAATCGGAGAATCGATTAGAGGCTGCCGGCGGCGAGGTTTGACCGGGGAAGCCTAGGGTTTTGACCGCCACCGATCTCTGGGCTCTGCTCAATTGGTGGGGGAAGAAGACGACGAGAAAAGAGCCGTTTCTTTTAGCAAGAGAAGAGAGCCGTTGGGCCACTCGTCTACGGTCTTTTCTCGCTGCTATGTGAACCCTCCAAATTTACCACTTTTTTATTGGAGAGGATCATCACCCTTCAATTATATTTTTAGAGTCATCCTATAAAAATGGATTAATTGTATCCATACATATAAATTTTACTGTTCAAAAACTTACTCCCTCCGTTCTTTTTTTTGACGTCGTTTCTAACAAATCTGAGAGTGCTTATTTTGTTGTGATTGCTACCGGATCGAAACAATGTTCCCTTTTTTTACCCCCGAGTCGCTGGTTTCTCGCTCTTTTCCGCGCCCGCCGCGCTGCTTGATCTCACCACCAGGGACCATGGACGAGCAACCAGATCTACGGCTAATCCTAGATTGAGGCGTCGAGTCCTTCTTCATGGGCGTGATGCGGGCCTCCAGTTGCTCCTAGTTCGCTGGCTTGGTGAGCCCGTCGAGCATGGGGCCATGGTGGGGTCCTGCATCAGCACGCTGCAGGTCCTTTTGCGGGTCGAGCTCCGGCAGCAGCACCATGCTCCGCCATCTACGTCTCTCCGCTCTGCCGCGGGGACACCACTGCCCTCGCTGCTCCGGCGTGAAACATCGATGTCCTTGGCGAACCCAAGGGACAGGGCACGGCAGGTCCGAGGACAAGGCGGGGCAGGCAGGTTAACCAGGATCCGGGGAGGCGGCGCAGCTCAGCGTGACGGTCATGGGATCCAGGCAGCGGCACGACGCGGCGGCCATGGGGCAGGGGCGCGATCCCGGCGGTGGGTGACGCGCTGAATCCGAGGGCACGATTGTGAGGCGCAGGGGCAGAAATGTTAATTACTCGTTTTCTTAATCTCATCGAAGTTGTCAGTAACGACATAAAAAAGAATAGAGTATATAGTTTTCAAAATAAGCTATTTACTATTATAATTTAAACAAATTGGAGATATTTCATTTTATATGGTTTAGACGACTTGATCCCATTAGCAGTAGATTGTATTTTCTTATGTTGCAAACTACCACATCCTTCTTCCCCACCTCTACTATTCTCTTCTTTCTCCCGCTCTTCTTTACATGTTTCCCTTTTCCTCATCTCGATATCCGCTCTGTTCCATTGTTTATGATTTCATTTAAACCGTTAAAATCGGAGCCGGTTTGATGAAAACCGCGAAAATCAAAAAAGTCTATCGAAAACCGCTTCAAATCGAAAATTCAAAATTTGAACGAATTAATACAGTAAACCGGTCGGTTTCACCGGTTAGCCGATCGGTTTCTTCGGTTTTTACAGTTTCATATTTTAAAATTTGAAAACCACCGGTTTCATCTGTTAGCCGAGCGTTTTATCGATTTTCGATATTCCAAATTTTTTTCAAATTTTTTATTTTTTTTAAAAAAATTTAAAACAAAAATCGATCGTCCGATAAAACCGATTTCACTGAAAACCACAAAAAACGACTGGTTTTAAACGGTTTTGTAAACTTTGTTCACCTTGCTCATCTTCCTTCCTCATTTTCACCCTACCTCAGATTTTACTGGACATTGCAAGCGCAAACCATTCACTGTCGGCGATCGACCCACCCCGCACTAGGTGGGTCACGGGCTCACGGCAGCTTGGCTCCCAACAGCGGCAAGGCAAGCGAACATTACGGTGGCGGGTGATCTGCGCTGCAACAAGGAACACGAGTATGGTGGTCGGTGCTTGTGGCTTCAGAAACTACAACATGCTGACATAAATGTTCTTCAATTTTCTTTGTTACCATTTGTTCACTGGAGAATCATTTCCATACTTTGTCTTATACATTTCATATGTTCAATTTAGTACGATGCAACCAAACTCTTTCTAAAAGGCGTCAATACAAATAAAAAAACATCCTGCCGATAAATAAGACTAATATTTTGGATTATTAATGTCGTGGACATCGAGGCCATGGCGGTTCTAGAAAAGGTGGGGCACTTGGGTGCGGCGGCGAACTCGTGATTCTAGATCCATGCTGAGCAGCGACAAAGAGCGATTGGAGTCGAGCGGTAAACTGTGTCTGTGCATGAGCATGGGCACCGAGAGCAGGATAGGCATGGACGACGCAAACAGAGCAATCTCGTTAAAGATAGGGCATAACTGAATATATAAAAATATGAATGACTGCATATTTATCAAGTATCTCTGAAAGCACCGTAATAAATCTCTAGATAATTATGTTGTGCGGACAATTATGAGAACTTGTTTTCTAAACTCATAAATTCAACTTCCTTTTATACTATCACAGGTGTCAATAATTAGTACTTCGTCTATTTCAAAATATAAATATTTATAAGTTTAGTCAAAATCAAATTTTTATCACATTGACCACTAATAATTTATAAATAATAATATTTTATTATATAAAAATTATATTTTAAATTTAACATAAAATAAACTTTCATAAAAATTATATTTTTATATTAAAAATAATATAATTTTTTAAATATTATTGATAAAAATTAAAATAATTTAACTTTATTTAAATTTAAAAATACTTATATTTTGAAAAGTAGGTCGGTCTTAGGTTAGGGCCCATGGGCCTGGACGCTTCGGAAAACCACCGGGCCTTGAACCAATCAGGTTGTAGTAATCTTTTTTTTAGGGAGGCAACTCTCTTCAGTTTTCTTGACTGCAGATGTAAATATTTCCCATATATGTCATCGTCGTGAGTGGAGACGTTAGTTATATAATCATCCTGTACCAGTTCTACATGTCCATATATCATCAGGCATCGTGATAATTCATTTCTTTTGCAGGTCAAGAGGCTGATTAATTAAGGGTTGATGTTGGATTAGTTATTTTCCATTACTAATTTTCTTATTGTGTAAAAGGTGCCATGCACCTCAATAAAATAACTATCGGAGAGATTTAGTTTGCAGCGGCGAACATTACCTTTAAATATATATACTTTCCTTGCATCGCAAATACGAGTTATATTTTGCTTATTGAAATTCTATTCTTTGCAGGCTGCTGCTGTGCAGAGACGAGGTCAGAAGCGAAACCAAGCCCGAACAAGTACAGAGGGCTTAAATTCAGAGTTACTCCCGGCTAGTTAAATACAGGGATCTTCATACAGATGGTGGTGAAACAATTAGTTGAGCAAGCTAGGGAAACTAATAACGATCGAGAACAGTAATACTCCAATCATTAGTTCCTCCACATTGCATCAATGGTCTGGAGACAATCAAGAGACGCCAAGCCTAAGCTCAAGGTCAAGACCATCATCATCTGGGCCACCTGCAGGATCAGTAGAAGCAGTAGTGCAGCTGCTCATCAGCACCCCAACCTCCAGACAGCTCACATCATCAGTCCACCACGAGCGCTTCTTGCCCCCGTCGCGATGGTACTGCGGCGGCGGCGGCGGCGAATAGTTGAGGTTGGGAACAGGTGGAGTCACCACCTCCACCGCCGTTGCCCTACTAGATGCCGCCGTTGGAGGAGGAGGAGGGGAGCCGGCGTGCTTGAGCCTGGCCCTGTCCCTCCTGTGGACATTCATGTGGCCCCCGAGGGCCTGCGCAGACCTGAAATCCCTCTCGCAGAAGCTGCAGGGATAGGACCTCGGCGGCCAAGTGAAGGAGCTGCTGGCCATGAAGCTCCATGGCTGCTGCTGCTCCCTCTCCATCTTCCTCTGGACGGAAGGAGCTAGCCGAGCTGCTGGTCGAAACAGAGGTAGCTTAGCTGGCTTTGGTGGTGGACGAGGACGACAAGCAGAGGTAGCGATGCTTGCAGCTATTTGTACTGCCTGTCATGGCTTTGGACTGTCGACTCCATGACTCTCGTCGACACATATTCTAAGAGTACTTGACCAATATACAAGCTGCTAGTCATACAAGAGTGCGTGCCCGGCGCGGACGATCGACGGTTCAGCACTGTAGAGATCACTGTGTGTTGTGCTTGACTGCTTTTCTCGTGATCCCGAAATAGCTTCCTCGGTACCCTAGTAGCTCATGTCTCGTTTGTCAGACGTGAGCAGTGAAAATCTTTCCGCAGACGACAAATTCAAACTTGTAGCAGACCACTGCATGCTTGCTTGACCATGCCACTCTAGTAAACGGTCCTCGAGACTGAAATTGCCTTGACCAAGGAACCTCTCTCTATTCCAAGATGAGGAAATAATAATTCTAAAGACCACATATATCCCAAAATCTCTACATTTTAGTATAACTTTGCCTAGGAATCAGCAACCAGGAAAGGTACCGGCAAACCAGTAGTACAGTACTACTATGGAATGAGCTGACCATGCATGACTGCAGGCCTCTCTAAAGTTGATCACATGAAAGAGGAAACGCCGCATGCACTCAGTTTAATTTGCAAGCTGAGCTAGAACCCCAGCTAAAGTAGGAGTACATAAACATCTGTTTTTTTTTGTTGAGAAATTCGGGATAAACATCTGGTTTTATTTATGATAATAGATGGACGGATACATGAGTGAAAGCAAAGGGATGGATCGGACGATTGATTGGTACAATATAGCATAATTAATCTTTAGGGATTATTTTGACGATTCAGTTGGTTTTCGGTGATGAATCGCGAATCACTTGGTGGTCCGGCTTGTAGCCGTCACGCTCGTGCTTCTTGAAGAGCTTGCGGTCGAGGTGCTCCTTGAATGTGCGCGGCGTGAACCGGGCGGGCTCCTCCTCGGTGACCAGCTCCGGTAGCGGCCGCAGGAGCACGGCGTCTGGTGGCGGCTCGCAGAAGACGACCCAGGAAACGCGCACCGCCTCGCGGTTGACGAGACCGCGGTGCAGCACGCTGGTGTACCGGCCATTGCTGAGGATCTCGAGGGCGTCGCCAACGTGCACTATCATGGTCCCGGGCTCCGAGCGCGCCGTCACCCACCTGCCGCCATGGAGCACCTGCAGCCCTGGCACGCCGTTGTGGAGGATGAAGGAGAGCGCGCTGACGTCCGTGTGGGCCTCGACACCGACGGCCAGCTCCGGCTGCGGGCACCGCGGGTAGTAGTTGATCTTGAGCTGGAGGAGAAGATCCTCCTGATCTCCATCTCCTGCCTTGGTCCTATTATTGGTGAGCTCATCCTCTAGCTTGTGCTCGTTGCGCAGGCCGAGCCCCAGCGAGAGGATGGCGAGCAGCCTCGAGGCCAGCTCACGGACACGGCGGCCGAACTCGCGGGTGGTGGCGACGTAGTCGGGCGGGTGCGCGGGCCACAGGGCGTGGTCGGCGAGGCCGTCGGGGTGCAGGAGGTGGAAGAGGTAGTCCTCCCACTCCCGCTGCCCACTGGCGTTGGTGGCGAGGCGGCTGCCGTAGCCTTGCAGGCGGCCGGCGGCGGGGTCGTTGGCGTAGGCCTCCTTGGCGTGGATGGGGAGCGCGAAGAAGGCGGTGCCGGCGGCTTGGAGGCAGTCGACAAGCTCGTCGGGGATGCCGTGGCCCGCGATGTGCATGACGCCCCATTCCGCAGCCGCCGCGCGCACCGCATCCACGCACTGCGGCTGATCCTTCTTGTCGGCGGCGCCACCGGTGGTCATGAGGAAAGGGGAGATGTCGACGACGGGGATCCGCGGACCGTCGTCTAATTGTTCAGCCAAAAGGTCGAAGGCGTCGCCGAGGCCCGCGCGTTCGTCGGCGGGTCGGACGTACTCGGGCGGGATAGCGGAGAGGCTGCTGAGGCTGAGCGCCTCCACGCGTGCGGCCGCCGGCGGCTGCTGCAGCACCGTCGAAGATGACATCTCGATCAGATATAATGAATCTCCTCCAAGTAACACTGTTAATATGGATTGGAGGTGTGGTGATGGATCGAAGAAGACTGCTACTGCATTTTTATACTATATAAACGCACGTCATGACTTTGCCAGAACGAAGAAAGGCTGCTGCAGCTAACAAGCTCGTGTGGCACCGTTGGGTGTGTTTGACTGGTCGTTGCACCACACCACCACGCGCCCCTTCCACGTGTGGCGGCTCGGACCTTCCACGTGCCAGCCCCTGCGAGTGCTAGTGCATCACCCTCAAGATACCTTAGCGCCGCTCAGAGCTTTGGGGAAAGAAAAGAATACTGGAGTATAAAGCATCGATGCACAATATATTAATATAGTACTCGTACTTATTAATCATAATTTTAATTTAATTTCTTTAAAACTTATATTGGCATCATATTATGAAATTAATTCACGTTTAAAATTTTAAAATCGATTATTTTTCTTCCTCTCGTGTGAAAAAGACATGTCGTCCGCATAATTTACAAAACCAAATTAAATTTCATAATTTTCGGTGAAACTTATTCAACTAGGTCTTTTTGGGTATTTTTTTTATTTCCCCTCTTACACGCGTTGAAATGATGCAGCTGCATGAATATCAATTTCTAATTTATACCTCATTATATAAGTGCTCTTTTGGAACAATGAAAAATAAATGAATTTCGTAGGAGTAGGATTTAAACCAGATTGGGACTCTAAAATTCCTATTGGATAGATGCAAATTTTGGACTTCTTTTGCAATTAATGATGTTTTTTTTCAAATTCCTATACAATTGAAATAATTCATATGAAATTGAACTAAGATATTCCAAAGGAGGTCTTAAGCTGCATTTGGAATGTAGAAATTTCATAAAAATTAGTATAATTTATAGAAAAAAAATTAGAAGAAATAGAAAATTTCGCATGTTCCAAAGGAGGTCGATCTTATGAGATGTCTGGTTCAGGTAATTATAACGTAATTCAATTACAAAGTTATTTGATTACATTAGATTCTGTTTGTTTGACCTCGCACGTAATCGGATACGAGGTTTTCGAATTTTTGCCGGTAGAAACAATGTGCTTCGAAAATTTGTCACTGGACCTATAAATCATAGACACAGTTGATCACACGTGTCATTCACACAAATAGCAAATTCATTAAAAAAAAGCAATGTTTCAAGTCCAGCCCAATACAAATTTGATACACCTCTCTCCCCACCTTAATGGAGCGATTCCGGAGGTCACGAACGCAATTTCTTCGGTGCCGGCAAAGAGGACCTTCACGACGGCATCCTCGGCAGCACGCCTACTCAGCCACGACAGGGGCCACGCCATGGCGGCGGTCGCGCAGCTCGCGCTGGACTGAACTAGGGGCGAACGCAGCTGGAGCCACCCTCCGAGGCCTGAGGTCGGGCGCCATGGTGCTGTCCCCATGTCCTCCCCCAGCGGCGACACACCAATGTTTGGCGGTCCTCCCCGACGATGGCGGTGCTCCGTCCACCAGGTCACGCGCATCCGACGTCCCAACCACATTTCTCGCTGGTACCATGCTCTGAGCCCCGCACCCCTGCCGGCGGCCGCTGCTAGCGCAGAGAGAGAGGCGCAACTTCCCTGTGACCTCCCCGGCCAGCACCGTATCGGGCGCACCATGCCAAGGCCCCCGCCCTCCGTCTCCTCCCTCAACGTCAGTAGTGTCGGGATTACGTACCCCGGGTACCTGACAGATCGTGCTCGAATGCACGAGGCCCCGAGTCAGGGGTCGAACGACCACGGGTTCCGACCCCCCCAGCGGCGATCTACGGCGGTCACTCCTTAGCCGCGTGGGCACGCGAAGACCCCGGCCTCCGAAGGCCGACCCCAGGGAGCGACCCCCGAGGAGCGACCCCTGAGGGGTAGGTACCGCGTTATGCTACATTTACTCTGATGGCCAACTGCCATCCGTCCTGACGGGATGAGACGAGATTCACCACGGCGACACTCCAGCAGAAAGCTGCGACGGCTGCTGGACAAGACGTGACAGCACTGTAGCCGGCACAGTAGCGCCGGACGAGCATCACAGTACCCGCCGCTGCGCACGATGCGACGGGTCACGACCACGTCTGGACAAAGCGAAATGATGACGACGACGACGGCAAGATCGTGTAGGACCCACCACTTGTAACCCCAGGGTCCCCTCCTATATAAAGGGAGGCCCAGGGAGCAACACAGGATGATCACGGACGAACAACACGTCACAACGAAGCAACAGCCACAAACACACGAAAGATAAAACCACGAGCTCCATTAGAGCCCAGGGTCCTTGCATCCTCCCGAGCAAGCACCCCCACTCGTCCACATTCCGAATCCTTCCGTGAAGAGAGTATCCCGTCTTTGTAATATTATCATCGAGATAATACGCCCCCTGGACGTAGGGTATTACACTGCTTGAGTGGCCCGAACCAGGTAAAAATCTCCTTGAGTCTTCGTTAGACTAGGTCACATCGAATCCGAAGGCACACCTCCCCCACGATCGTATATTCACTGTGCCGGTGGTCAGAACGCCGACAGTTGGCGCGCCAGGAAAGGGCGTATTCTCTTTTGGTGTGCTTTCGCTTCGACTTTTCGATGGCCTCATACTTCATCGTGGGGGACATTTCGGTCTCCTGCCTCCGCTTCGAGTACTTCACAGTCGCTGTCTCCAAAGACAGCCAGTCGTGGCAAGTCCCCACTTTCGCTTTTGGGTAGGCTTTCCGCTTCGGGAGCCTGGATTTCGTCGCGAACGAAGGTGACGAGCTCCGCCTCCAGGCTCCGTGCGAGAGGCGCCCTCATTGGTGGCCCACAGCCACCTCATCCTGGGGCACGACCCGTCGAGGGAGTGCTTCACTTTCCACGCCTCGAAGGGTGCGGAACCGGCAACTCCTGGCAACTCGCCGTCGGGTGCCAACCTGTCCCTGCGCCCCACGGTGGACGCCGCCGGCCTAGTCTGGCCCCCCTCGGAACGCAATGGCAGCCCCGAGCCTAGGGGTAAGGCTGCAGCCGGGCCCAGCGACGCGGCGCAAGCCCGGGGACGGTCCACCTACCAGCAGCTCGCAGCTGAGGGGCCGCCGACCTTCGATACCCTGCTCGAGAACCTCGCGGCGGCTGCGTGCATCCTCAACGAGACCGCTGCTCCCGAGGACCTAGCACTGAGGGAAGTGTACGACCGCGTACGCTTCTACCTCGGCAGCGCACTTCAATGACCAGAAGCGTCCCTCCGGCCCCAGCAGTCGGAGACGAAAAGCAACCGCCGGTCCTAGGATCGGCAGAGCTCGACGCGCGACAGCCAAGTCGAGGAGCGGAACCCTCGACACCATGTAGGGTCAGTCCTCCCGCGACTCGGCCCCAACCACGACGCCCGCGGCACCATCGACGCCAGACGCCAGGCGAGGAGTGAGCTCTGCGCCGAGTCCCGGCGGAGACGCTCCCACGACCGCTACTACCGACGCGGCCCCCTCGACTCCAGGAGCCTGAGTCCTGATGGGGTCGGACCCAGAGCCTTCGGATCGCTCATCCGGCACACGAAATTCCCGCAGAGATTTCGCGCCTCGACCACAATCGACCGCTACAACGGAGAGACGAACCCCGTCCACTGGCTCGAGGACTATCACCTCACCTGCAGGACCGGAGGGGCGGACGACCTGTTCGCCATCCAGTACTTGCCGCTCTTCCTCACCGACTCAGCCCGAGGGTGGCTCGAACACCTCCTCGAGGGCTGCATCTAAGACTGGAGCGACCTGAGCCGAATCTTCGTCGGCAATTTTCAAGGAACTTACACGCACCCAGGTAACTCTTGGGACCTCAAGGATTGCAAGCAAGGGCCCGACGAGTCGCTCCGGGACTACATCCAGCGTTTTTCACGAAAGTGCAACGAGCTCCCCAACGTCAGCGACGCCGACGTCATCAACGCCTTCACCTACGGAACGACGTCCAAGGCGCTCGTCCACAAGTGGGCCGGAGGAACCCTCGGACGGGCCGGGACCTCCTCGACATCGCCACAACCTTCGCCACCGGAGAAGAGGCCGTGCAGCCCAACTTCGACCGAGGTCAGGCGAAGGACGAAAGGACGGGGGCTGACCGTCGGGGGGACCGACCCTCTGACCGGTCCGCGGACCGCCACAACGAGCGGGGTGGCGACAGCTCGAGCTGCAAGAAGGGCAAGGGTCGGCGCCACGATAACGACTTCGTGGCCGTCGCGGACCATCCAGCCCGACCCCCGACTAAGAAGCCGGCCAACCACGACGGCCACTTCGACAAGATGCTCGACCGGCCCTGCCCCAACTATTCTATGCCGGTCAAGCACACCCTCCGGAATTGTCACCTGGCAAGGAGGTTCTTTAGAAGCAGACTCCAGACCGACTCCTCAGCGGCCAAGACCAACCCCCAGACTAAGGGTGCCGAGGAAGACGTCGGCACAGCCTTCCCCGAGCTGGAGGACTGCCTCATGATCTTTGGCGGCCCCGCGGCCTACTGCGAATCCCGCGGCCGCCAGAAGAGGATCTGGCGCGAGGTTAACGCTGCCAACCCTGCGGTTCCCTGCTATCTCAAGTGGTCCGAGGTCCCGATCACCTTCGATCGAGCCGATCATTCGGACCACGTCTCGCAGCCCGGGTGCCTCCCGTTGGTGCTCGACCCCATCGTTGGCTCCGTGCGCCTATCGAAGGTGTTCATGGATGGAGAGAGCATCCTCAACATCCTCTATGCCGACGCCTTTCGGGCGATGAAGCTGACGGAGGCCGACCTTCGCCCGACCCACGCTTCGTTCCACGGAGTCGTCTCCGGGGGCTACGCGACGCCACGCGACGCCCCTCGGTCAGATCACGCTCCCAGTCACATTCGGTGACCGGAGCAATTTTCGGACCGAGTCACTCGCCTTCGAGGTGGTCGACTTCACCGGCGCCTACCACGCCATTCTGGGCCAGCTATGCTACGCGAAGTTTATGGCTATCCCTAACTACGTCTACCTGAAGCTGAAGATGCCCGGACCGAAGGGCGTCATCACGGTCTCGTCATGCTTCCAACACGCTCTGCCATATGAGCAGGAGAGCTTCGAGCTGGCCGCCATCAAGTCGGGCCCGGCCCGGCTAGACGCAATCCGCAAAGCGAAAGGGTCGGACCCAGCGCTCCACTCCAGGCCCGCGTCATCGACATCCTTCAAACCCGCCGACGACTCCAAGGAGGTGGCTCTCTACCCCGCCGACCCCTCCCGGAAGGCTAGGGTCGGGATAGAGCTTTTCAGCGAATAGGAAAGCGCGCTCGTCGACTTCCTCACCAGGAATCGGGACGTCTTCGCCTGGGCACCATCGGACATGCCCGACATCCCGAGAGAAGTCGCCGAGCATTCCCTCGACATCATCGTGGGCTCTCGGCCCGTCAAGCAGCGACTCCGGTGTTTCGACGACGAGAAGCGCCGAGCCATCGGAGAAGAATTGACGAAGCTCCTAGACGCAAAGTTTATTCAAGAGGTCTACCACCCCGAGTGGTTAGCCAACCCTATAATGGTGAAAAAGAAGACCGAGCAATGGAGGATGTGCGTTGACTACACGAGTCTCAACAAAGCCTGCCCGAAGGACTCCTTCCCCCTCCCACGCATTGATCAAGTGGTGGACTCGACCGCCGGGTGCGAAACCCTGAGCTTCCTCGACGCATACTCTGGGTATCACCAGATTTCTATGCGCGAGTCCGACCGGCCGGCCACGTCCTTCATCACGCCCTTCGGATCCTTCTGCTACGTCACCATGCCATTCGGGCTCAAGAATGCCGGGGCTACGTACCAGCGCTGCATGCAAAAGTGCTTCCACGACCAGCTGGGTCGGAATCTAGAGGTCTACGTCCACGACATCGTCATCAAGACTCGTCAGACCTCCGACCTCGTCCAGAATCTGAAGGAAACGTTCGCAAACCTCCGGCGCTATCGGATCAAGCTGAATCTCGAGAAATGCGTTTTCGGGGTCCCCTCGGGCAAGCTGCTCAGCTTCGTCATCTCCGAGTGGGGGATCGAAGCGAACCCCGAGAAGATCTCCGCGATCCTCAACCTTGGGCCCATCAGCAACGTCAAAGGCGTCCAGAAGCTGACCGGATGCTTGGCGGCCCTCAGCCGTTTTATCTCAAGACTTGGCGAAAAAGCGATGCCCTTCTACCGGTTGCTACGAAAAGAGAAGCGGTTCACCTGGACCACCGAGGCCCAGGAGGCCTTCGATCGGCTCAAGGCCCTGCTCTCATCGCCGCCGGTCCTCACGTCCTCGACCTCAGGAGAGACCCTTCTCCTCTATATCGCGGCGACCTCGAAAGTCGTCAGCACCGTCCTCATCGTCGAGCGAAGCGAGGAGGGTCGGGCTCTGACTGTTCAGTGGCCCGTCTACTTCGTTAGCGAGGTGCTGGCCGACGTCAAGACTCGGTACACCCAGGTGGAGAAGCTGATCTACGCCGTCTTTATCACGAGCCGCAAGCTGCGACACTACTTCACGAGCCATTCCGTCCACATCGTCACCAGCTTCCCCCTCTGGGAGATCGTCGGCGGCAAAGACACGGTCGGACGCCTTGTCACGTGGGCCATGGAACTCCTGGGGCTCGACGTTGCTTTTGTCCCTCGGCAGGCTATCAAGTCCCAGGCTCTGGCCGACTTCGTCACCGAATGGACCGAGGCTCAGGAACCGCCGGCCCCCGACAGCGTCGAGTACTGGACCATGTACTTCGACGGGTTCTGCATGCTCAAGGGCGCGGGGGCTGGGGTCGTCCTGATCTCCCCGAAGGGAGACAGGTTCCGATACGTGCTGCAGTTGCAGTTCCGCGCCTCCAACAACGCGGCCGAATACGAGGCGCTCCTCCACGGCCTACGAATGGCCACCACCTTCGGCGTTCAGCTCCTCTACGTCAAGGGCGACTCTGAGCTAGTCGTCAGTCAAGTCATGAAGGCTTCCAGCTGCCGAGACCTGAAGATGGAAGCCTACTGTCAAGAGGTTCGCAAGCTCGAAGACAGGTTCGATGGACTCGAACTCCATCACGTCCTACGTCGAGACAACGAAGCCGCCGACGCCCTCGCCAAGATGGGCTCGGAGTGTGAGCCAGTCCCCGACGGCGTCTTCCTCGAAGTCCTCACCAAACCCTCCATCAAGGTCGCGGAAGGGCCGCTCGTCGAAGGACCAAGCGGCGAGCCGACCCCTCGTCCAGGGAAAGAGATCATGGCGCTCGCCCCCGACTGGTCTCACGATATCTTCGTTTACATTCAAGACGGCACTCTCCCGGCCGACCCTGACGGAGTCAGGAGGGTCATGCGACAGGCCAAGGCATATGTCATTTCGGACGACGAGCTCTACAAGCGAAGCACGAGTGGTATACTGCAGCGCTTCATCCCTTAGGAGCAGGGCTTGCACTTGCTCGACGACATCCACTCAGGCATCTGTGGTCATCACGCCGGACCCAGAACTCTCGTCGGCAAGGCATTTCGACAAGGCTTTTACTGGCCGACGGCCGTGGCCGACGCCCAAAAGCTCGTCCGAGCTTGCCAAGGCTGCCAGTTCTACGCCCGGCAGACGCACCTGCCGACACAGGAGTTCCAGACGATCCCGATCACTTGGCCTTTCACTGTCTGGGGACTCGACATCCTCGGGCCATTCAAGAGAGTGCCCGGCGGTTTCACCCATCTCTTCGTCGCCGTCGACAAGTTTACCAAGTGGATTGAAGCCGAGCCGGTGCCCAACATCACTTCAACCCGGGCGGTTGGGTTCATCTACAATATCATATGTCGATTTGGGGTCCCGAACACCATAATCACCGACAACGACGCGCAGTTCACCGGTCGGCAATTCCGGGAATTCTGCGACGAGAATCACATTCGCCTGGACTTCGTCTCCGTGACGCACCCAAAAACGAACGGGCAGGTCGAACGGGCCAATGGGATGATACTCCAAGGCCTGAAGTCACAGATTTACGATTCCGTCAGGAAGGCAGCTGGACGATGGGTGAGCGAACTCCCGTCGGTCCTCTGGGGTCTGCGAACGACCCCCAACAGAACCACCGAGTTCACGCCATTCTTCATGACATTCGGAGCAGAAGCGATGCTGCCGACCGACCTCGACTACGACTCTCCGTGAGTTCGAGCCTACGACGAGGAAAGATCGCAGGGGCGCTGCAGGACAGCCTCGACCAGCTGCAAGAGGCGCGCGAGGTCGCTCTCCTGCGCTCCGCCAAGTACCAGCAGAGTCTACGGCGACTGCACGCTCGGCGCGTCAGAGGTCGGGCGCTCAACGTCAGAGACATTGTGCTAAGAAGGGTGCAAACGAAAGCCGACCAGCACAAGTTGTCGCCTCCTTGGGAGGGACCCTTTGTAATCAAGCACGTCCTAAGGCCCGGTGCTTACAAGCTAGCAACCGAAGACGGTCGAGAACTCGCGAACGCATGGAATATCGAGAACCTCCGACGGTTCTACACTTAATAAAAACAGCTAAGTTCTTGTAACTTTGCTCTCGTTTTTTCGTTTTGGGTTGCGAGCTGTGGTCGTCCCGGCCACCCCCGCATCCGAGGGCTACTTACCTCCACCCTCGCCAGTGTCGAAACGATTGACCTCGTTTTTCGCTCGTCGTTTATCGATTTTTTGCGTCGGGGCGCCGCTCCCCGTTAACTTGTTATCTCTTTTCGTCTTTTTGTTTCCTCGGGGTCGGATCCCCAACCCGCGTCAAGCTCGCGGGTGACCCTCAAACGACAAACTTCGCGCACGTTTTTCGTTCGAAGCCTTCCCGTGGCTAAACTATCTACGAATCGGGAGCTGATGATGCTCTACGGCTGTATCGGGTCCGACACCCGACCTTACGAGCTATACTCGACCCATTCGTTTGATTGACGCCGAAGAGGGCGCAAAAAACAGACGCATCATGCGAAGGAGGGTCGGAAATTCACATTCAAACTCGTAAAAGTTTCTCGAACAACATTCTTTGAACGATATTCTTTACTAATACAATGACACACTTTACATGTTCGGACCTATACATAGGGAAACGGGCCGAATCGCTCGGGCAGGAAATCCTCCGTCTTGAAGTCGGCGACGGCCTTTGCCCCCGGCTCCTGCGTCTCCACCGAGATCGCGTCCAGCTGCTCGTCCGAGTAGCCCGACGCGAAGCCCTCAACGACCCTGCCAAGGTTCGCTTCCGGATAATGGGAGCGGACCAGAGCCAAAGCTGTCGAGGAACCGTCCTCCAGCGCCCTCATCACGACGTCGAAGACGACCCCTGGGAGCTGCTGCAGAGCGTGCGCGACGACCCGCGCCGGAACGGAGTCCGGCACTCCGGAGTACAACTTCCCAATAAGGCTCAGACCTGCCGACCTCAGGGTCTGAACCTCGCCCGCCAACCCTGCATTCCAAAACGTCAGCAGAGAACTAGACAGCTAGAGCAAATAGGGAGGGACCGACCCTTACCGTCCCGCTCTTTTGCGGCGGCCTCGACGGCTTGCCTCTCTCGGTCGAGGCTCTTCCGCAGGCGCTCGTTCCGGACTTGGGCCGCCGAGAGCTCCTCTTGGACCTTAGTGGCCTCTTCCCGCGACTGGCCGAGGTCCGCCGCCGCCTTCTCAACCTCAGACTAGAGCACCACTTGCTCCGACTTCAGGAGGTCGACCTGCTCGAAGGCACGGTCGCGCTCCTCCTTCGTCATACGCAGCGTCTGCTTCAGGGTCAATCGGGCCCCCTTGGCGTGCTGGTGGAGGAGCCCGAGGCGCTGCATCTCGGTCTCGTGCTCCGTTGCTTGGCGACGAAGCCCTGCAACAGAACGAATCAGAACCCGACCCCAAAGGCCGGAAGAACACACGACGACTTACCGACGACCGTGCGGTTGGCCTGCTCGAGGGCCACCGCGGTCCGAGTGGCTCGAGCCTCGGACGCCGCCACCCCGGCGCGCGCCTTGTTCGCCTCCTTTAGGGCGACGCGAGCCGACTCCCGCGCAGCAAGGAGCTGCGACTTCAAGTCCGCTGCGGCCTCCCCCGACTTGGCTCGCGCCTTCGCTAGCTCCTCTTTGAGGGCGTCAACCTCGGCTTGGGCGGTGAACCCGCGTGGGGGCCGACCCAGGACCACGTACAAGTTATCCTACAAAAGATTATCAGCCCGAAATTCACAGAAATCAGAAGCCGAGAACCAGACTCAAGCTTACCCGGCACTCGACGAAGTGAGCCTCGTCGTAGATGGCGCCGACCTCCTCGGCGACCCCCGACAGTGGGCGGAGGCCGGCGACCAGCCGCATGTTGAGGGCTCAGACACCTCCCACCCGGTCCATCAGATAGCCGAAGCCATCGATCGCCCCTTCGAGTGGGAGGGGCCCTCGCCCGGGGACCTCCCAGAGGGCGGTCGGCGCCGCCGGTCCCTACGCTTCGACGGCGACCCCGATGTCGCCGCTTGGACCTGCGGAGCCCGACGCCCCGACGACCTCGGACAGCTTGCCACGG
>BCLF01000155.1:9335-30013 GCA_001602275.1 Zoysia japonica | reverse complement strand
CGTCGACTTCGCGGGTGAGGCTGCGGTTTCTGCGCCACTGGACAAGTAGTCCAGGAAGCCCGCCCTCGCCTTTCGCTTCCTGCCGGTCCTCCTCGGCCTCGGCGCCGTCGCGGAGTTGGGTCCGGCCCTCTGCTGAGTCGGCACCGCGGCGGAGCTGGTCCCAGCCCTGGTGGCGATCGCGGCCACCGGCGGACCTTGTAAGACACCGAAATTAGTCTCGCGCAACGACAAACTACTACGACCGAAACGGAAAAGCCTGCGCTTACCAATTGACGATGGTCCCTGTCGAGGGGACGCGACCCCCGATTGAGGCCGCCCTCGACGTTCTTAAAGACAGCCGAGGTCTGGGCCAGGACTCCCTTGTCGGAGAGAGGTCGGCCGCGGACTTCGCAGATCGCGTCGTCCGGCCCCTCGTATTCCCCTATGCTGTGCACTCGACGGAGCAGCGGCATGATTCGGCGACACATGACGACGCCGAAGACCGTCGTCCCGGTCAGTCCTTGCTCCCGGAGGCGCCGAATCGCCTCCAGGTGAGGTCGGATCGTCTCGACCTCGGCCGCCGAGAGCTTCGACTTCTAGGACCCCGTTGCTCGGGGCACCAGGTTTTCGAAGGCCGGGAGCTGAGGGTCGGCGTTGTCGATGTACAACCACGACCTCCGCCAGCCCTTCAGCGAGGTTTTTAGGTCGACCTCGATGTACTCCTGGGACTCCCGAGTCCGGAGCATGATGCTGACGTCGTCGACGCGACGGCCGACCCCAGTCTCCTTCGACGTCTGGAGACTGGCGAGGAATAATTACCTCCATAGCGGGAGGCTCGGCCGAATCCTCAAATACGCTTTGCAGAGCGTGACGAAGACGGCGGCGTGGAGAATCCTGTTCGGCGTCAGCTGGTGAAGCCAGACGCCGTACTGATTGAGGACCCCGCTAAAGAAGCTGGAGACCGGCAGCCACAGCCCGCGCTCGTGGTACGCCAGGAAGCTGACGATCTTCCTCGGCGGCGGCGCGGGCACGACGTGGCCGAAGCCAGCCACCCAGCCCGCCGACTCCTTCGGCGGGACCATCCCAACGACGCTCCACCTCTCGAGCAGAGAATCGTCGACACATGATAGCTCCCACTCAAACATTTTGCAGGTAGCGACGAGCGCGACGAAGACGAAAGCACGAACGGAAGCTACGGCGATCGTCGGACCTAACGGCGCTACGGCGGAAAGCAGAGCTAACGAGCTCTCGCGCGCGACGAAAAGGCCTAAGACAAAGCGAGGAAGCCGGGTGAAAACGCGAAGTTACTGCACCCCTCCTTTTAAAGGGCCCGAGCAATTACTGCGCTCCCCATGATCGGCCGAGTAGTAACTGCTCGATCGTAGGGTCGCGCCTCAAAGTGCACCCAGCAGTCCGCCCACGACCTGCTGACGAGCGGGCCCGGGCCGCACCTTGCCGCCTCCACCGCGGACAGGACGGTAACAATTACTCCGACGAGACGGTTGGCAAAGCACGTCTGGCATGCGACGTGACGCGGGCGCGCGAACCGCTGCGTCCACGACACTCTCCGATCGAGTTCAAATCAACCGCTCGGATCGACCGATGGTTTAAATTCCTGGACGGTCCGATTGCCCTCCACGTGGAGGCACGAAAGCCATCCGATCCTCGTAACCATAACGACGGATTCGAATAAGGGGAGGTGCCCGAACGAAGCCCTCCACGATCGGCTGACCGACAGCCGGGGCCACCGGGCCAAACCGAACGTTCAGACGCGCTGATCATGGCTAAGCCTAGGCGCGACGCTGATCATGGGCAGTAACCGCATCGAACCGGTCCGACCTAGGCGTCTCACCGAACGAAAGACCGAGAACGACCTCGACCCGACCTCGATGGTCGGAACGATGCGTGCACGCAGAACGAAACCCCAACGATCGACTGACCGACAGCCGAGGCCATCGGGCCAATCCAAACAATCGGACACTGATTATGGCCTCGGCCTGGGCGTGACGCCGACTACGGACAGGGACCGCGTCGAAACCGGCCCTTCCCAGGCGTCTTACCGAGTATAAAAACCGAAGCCGACCTCGGTCCGACCTCGACCGTTGGTACGATGCCCAGCAGGCTCCTCGGATCGCCTCTAGGCTCGGGGGCTAAGCCAGCGGGACGATCCCGATACGACTAACCATCGACGAATGGTGGTCCGCGCAACGCTTCAGCCCACGACCGACCCTCCGGATCGCTCGAAGGCTCGGGGGCTACGCTCTACGGGCGCGCTCGCGCGCACCCGTAGGAGCATAACGAACCTCGGGAGCGACCAGCCCGACGTCGTCTCAACTAGAGGTCGCAAACGACGTCGGGCTCGGGGGCTACTGTCAGGATTACGTACCTCAGGTACCTGACAGATCGTGCTCGAACGCACGAGGCCCCGAGTCAGGGGTTGGACGACCACGGGTTCCGACCCCCCAGCGGCGATCTACGACGGTCACGCCTTAGCCGCGCGGGCACGCTGGGAGCGACCCCTGAGGGGTAGGTACCGCGTTATGGTACATTTACTCTGATGGCCAACTGCCATCCGTCCTGACGGGACGGGACGAGATTCACCACGGCGACACTCCAGCAGAAAGCTGCGACGGCTGCTGGACAAGACGTGACAGCACTATAGCCGGCACAGTAGCGCCGGACGAGCATCACAGTACCCGCCGCTGCGCACGATGCGACGGGTCACAACCACGCCTGGACGAAGCGAAATGACGGCGACGACGACGGAAAGGCCTACCTGTCGGCGAGACGGCAAGATCGTGTAGGACCCGCCACTTGTAACCCCAAGGCCCCCTCCTATATAAAGGGAGGCCCGGGGAGCAACACAGGATGACCACGGACGAACAACACATCACAATGAAGCAACAGCCACAAACACACGAAAGACAAAACTACGAGCTCCATTAGAGCCCAAGGTTCTTGCATCCTCCCGAACAAGCACCCCACTCGTCCACATTCCGAATCCTCCCCCGAAGAGAGAATCTCGCCTTTGTAATATTATGATCGAGATAATCCGCCCTCTGAACGTAGGCTATTACACCGCTCGAGGTGGCTCGAATCAGATAAAAATCTTTTTAGTCTTCCTTAGACTAGATCACATCGAATCCGAAGACACACCTCTCCTACGATCCTATATTCACTGTACCGATGATCAAAACGCCGACAAGTAGTGAGACAAAGGCCGCCGTCGGATGTGTCGAAACCGGCCAACCAACGAGCAGAGAGAAGCCGTGGCGAGGAGATGCGACTCAGGCAGGCAGGACACGGATGTGGGTGCCGCGTTCGGCCGTGGTGTGACAACCGCTTCTGAAAGATGACTGGGCGGGTGGTTTGATTCTGTTACATTTATTGAAACAAACAAAATACATTCTCGAGCTTTCAAGTTTCCCAAATTATACCACTTTTATCTTTTACTTCCTTATCTCTTCTCTTTGTTTTCAGCAATTTTACTTTTTTTACTCTCGTTAATTTCCGTACCCGAAGGGAGGAGTATGTTTTAATCAATTCCCTCCGTAATAACAGTATAATATGAATACTATTGCGATTACATTACAAAATCTAAACCAAACGCCACCTTAAATTATTGTAACATGAGGTCCAATGTCATGAAAAGTTTCTTTGTGTATCTGTCATCTAATTACTTTGTTTTTATTGTGCGCACTGTATCCAAACGGTTCGTACGAAGTTTCGCATTATCAACTCATACATGGTTGCAATTGTACACAACTAGCGTTCCAAAAGGGCTGAAGCCTGAAGGCCGCGCTACAAGAATTCTGTGTTGCTGGAGCGCGTGCCTAGCCTACCTAACGCGTGGGCATTCGGACAGAGGCGTCGTTGGTTGCTGTGGTGGCAGCAAGCAGGACGACGGACGACAGCAGCGAAACTATTGTCGTTCCTGGGCCAGGATTCCTCATCACTGCAACCAATTTTAAAACTGGGTAAAACGACTGAGATTAAAATAATGGTTGAAATTAATAAATCTGAATGAGCAACACATGTAAAATGATATAGAAAGCACTAAGCATAAGCAATTAATCTCTTGTATTGGGAGAGGCCTCAAAATACTGCTAGCAGAGTTTGTCTAAACATCCATGCTCTAAACATCCATGCTAGACATTTGTTGACTTAAGCCATATTCCAAGTAAAATAACATGCAACATACCAGGAGCTGGCAAAAATTACCATTCATGAAAAAAAAAGTACCAAGGAACTGATTCTTCCTATCAGTCAGAACCAAAACTAATGAAAAGGCTGCAAAAAGGTAAGCTATATAAGCACCTCTCGGCTATGATTTCGTTTTCGTAAATGTATACCAAGTATATATAATAATTGTTTTCAGCGGAGTGTAACCAACCAGCAGTCCTGTGGCATCAGAAACAACCAAGAAGCTGATCTTATTTGGATACCATAAAAGACACGAAGGTGGAACTTGAACACTAGCATCACAAGATTTGTGTGGGAAGCAAGAGCTGCCATGACCTCAGGGTCACTGAAAGCTGACATCAGTTGAGGGTCCTAATAGAACAAACAAAGCTGACCATATTTACTCTACAATCAAAAAGTGAATCAAGGAACAAAACTAAGGAAAACAGCAATCTCCTAAGCACTCACGTTCAGGATTTTACTCATCTCCACACTATCAGGAACACCTCCGGGAATAGTGCCCCCAGGGAAACCCCCAGGGAAGTCACCAGGCATAGTACCCCAAGGAAAACCACCAGGCATACCTCCAAGGAAACCTCCACCAGGCACCCCCTCCAGGAAAGCCTCGGAGGTGCACAACCTGATGAGTGACTTTATGATTGTTCCTTCCTCTTTGACTTGTCATAAGGAGCCTAGAAAAAAAAGTAAACAAGGCAGTAGTTTACATACCACGCGAAGTATCATATTGCGCTGAGTACCTAGAGGCCCGTTTTATTGAGAAACCTGTGCCTCTGCCCTTCGACGAAGACGATCACGCCCAGCTCTCTTTTCTCAGTCGCTCGTAATTCCTGCAATGTTCCATTATCTTGCATGCATTAGGTTCCACCTGCAAGATCACCAAATTGAGGAAAGTACGAATTGATATGTTTGGTACATACATCGAAAATCATCCATAGAATTACTGTTTTCTCACAATCTTCAAGGTTTCAATTCTGCTTCTTGATTTCTTTTAATCATGGTGCAACAAATCATTTTGCAATAGAAAAATGATAAACAAGATAGGATAAACATATCACCTGTAGGGCAGCATTTGCATCACGGATAGCAGCAACTGGATGCTTCATCTTGATAAACGCAGATGCTGGGCAAACATAGGAATTCCAACAAAAAAAAGTACTTGTCCCATGAGTAAATCAGCATGCATAAATGGTAACATTTGGTGTTTATGAAGCACAAAAGTCTTGCAGTAGTGCAACTTACCTCTAGCACCATACATGACTGCAGAGAGTTTTCAGCAGTATAGCACTGGTGTAAGATGTTCAACAGCATCAATGAGTTTTCCTGTGATTTCAAGACCAATATATTGGAGAATCAAACATAGCACAGATTGCGATAAGATCATAAAAGAATGGATAAGTAAAAACATAGCTTCCATAGCCTCGCCTTTTGCTTCTTGTGAGCATCACAATTTTCTTCAGTCACATTGACTGAACGATCTCCTATCTGCCGTAGCAAAAAGGGTATTAATTCAGTCACATCTGCTTTGTAATTTGTACAGCTAATAAAAGGGGCAGGGGATCATGCCCATCAGAAGATGACACCAGAAGTTGGTGTCTGCAGTAGAGAGTTGACTACCTTCTGCGGTGGGTTATCATGTTCCGATTGCACAATGTCTCCTTCATGCTCAAGATCAGACTCAAAAATCTCCTCGTCAAGCACATCTGGCTCAGGAGTGGCATCCCTCATATCCTGATCTTCATTGACGTCGTCATCATCATCATCAATGTCATCCATGGAAGATCTCTACATTGCATATCAATAATAACGGTCCTCTTCGCCTCCACCGCCCTGGTGGACTGTTAGTCTTGTGCAACGCAGCCTCATCCTGTCTACTGCCTCGCAGGCTCCCTTTGTTTCCACCCACCCGTTGTGTCACAGGGGAAGAGTACACCGCTGTGATGCTCTGCGCCCAGTTGCAGTCTGGGGAGTGCGGTGAGGGGACAGTAGCGGTAGCAGTGAAAGGTGACAGGGGAAGCCGGTATGCGCTGAACTGGGCCACTGATCACATCCTCTTTCACGCCTGATCCTTCTACCTCCTCTACGTCCGCCACAAGCACACCACCCTCCACAGCCATGATAATTCTTCTCTCTATCGTTCTCTGTTTTTTTTGCCGTTAATTGAGTAATTGACACATCCGGTTCTGTTAAAACAGCAATCATGATTTCCACACCCTAATTTTGACCAAACTCTGAATCTGCAATCTTGATTCGACAGATGCAGTTCTAAAGGTTCGAAATTACTAATTGTAGCATGCAGGTGGGAAACAATTCTCTATTCCACGCCTGAAGGATGATGTTGCGGCTGCTTTTCACGCTCAGGTGGATCTTCACATGAAGGAACTCCGTTTTCCGTAGCAGGATAGGGATACACATCCTTACCTACATTTACTTTTCGTGGAACAAAAAAGACCAATTGTTTTCTACATGACAATTTATAAAAAAGGATTATATTATGTTATTTAGAAATGGTTGAAAAAAGAAATACAGCAACTAATGCTAATTGTCTGATGATTTACTTTAATATCTATAACTGCAATGCAGGGAAATTATTTTTGGAGCTAATGTGTTGAAAGCAATTATATACTTTGTTTGTGAGCAACAACACAGACAAGTTAGTGCTGGGAATGACATCCATAAATGCTCTCACAAGGTGTGCTGTTGACTTTCCAAAATTCTTATGCACAATTCCAGTTTGTGAAACTATTTTGTGGTCATTTTATTGAATACAAAAATATCATAAGTAGATGAATTTTGACCTTTTTTCTCATCCTTGTAGAACAATACCAAAATTATATACCCCAACATCAAAATTTGCACCGAACATTTATTCAGTATATGTGATAGCAAAAGGAAAACTCTCTTCCTTTAGGCTGCTACTGATGCAAACGTAAACCATACCAGCAAAGAAGACCTGAAATATGATCTACCTGGGAACCAAGCGCTAGATGTAAAAAGTGTATGTTTCTCTAACAACTTATTTTTCAGATGTATAATTTTTATATTTGGTAGATTGTTCCATGAGTTATTACAGAGTGATCCATTATCACCAACTGCAAGTGGAGAATACACTGAATCGACAAGTTACCATCTAACAGTATGCTTCGATCACTTCCACATGCTCTTTGTTATGCTTCGATCACTTCCACATGCTCTTTGTTGCTTCTAAAGTTTTATTCAAACTGACGCTCTTTAAGTGAATCGACAAGTTACCACCGAACAGTATGCTTCAATTACTTCCACATGCTCTTTGTTGTTTCTAAAGCTCTTTAGTTTGAACAGAGGGTAACAAGCAAGCTGAACCCACACTCCTGAGCTATGTGTCTTTCTTTTCTAAGGTAATCAATTTTATTTTTTTTGTTCATATGTCTAACTGTTATGACATCATTTTTGGCAAGTATGATATCTGCATTGTCGGTGCAGGGTTCCTCAGGTCAGTGAAGAATTAGTGTACATTGTTTGTTCATTTATCCAGAAGTTGATTTAGCGGTTCAGTGCAATGCCCTTTTTAGTTCTCTTTGCCAAGCAATTTATAAGGATACATTTTGTTGCGCAATAGGTTGACATGGTTGCATATGGCATCATTAATTCATCGCAATCATATTTCATGGATCCTTGGGTGCCACTCTTTTTTTTGGGGATGGGAGGGGGGGGGGGGGGGGGGGGGGGGGGGGCAGGGGATATTACACTGATCTCATTGATTTGTTTAATGAGGTACTCCCTCCATCCCATATTACTTGTCATCCTAGAGCCCCTCGCTTCCCAATACAACTTTCTTCATTTCCAATACATATCTATCTCTATCTCGCTCCTCCTCGTTTTCAACACTTCCACCTTTTCCGCCCCTTCTTAATTTTTACGCCCACATCTAAAACGACAAGTAAAAAGGGATGGAGGGAATATATCTCTATTTTCTGATGCATGTCTATACCGGGCCTTCAGATCATTTGATATGCTCATTATGCTGTTTAATTTTCCCAGGTTGAGTTCAAGACACCTTCAGGTCAGCCACTGGACCTTATCGCAAAAGTATAAAAAGATCCAACGAAATATAACATAGCTGTGTAAGTTAAATTTTTATTTTTTTTGCCATTTTTATCATGCCTCTTTTTAGGAGCACAAGTGTGCTTCACCTTCTTCTGTTACATGCAATTTATTTGTTACTGATTTCAAACAGGAGGTTTCTTGCAGTCTCCACTGTATTGTGCAATACAAGACCACCTACTACTCATTCAACTGGTAGTATTACATTCTATGTTGCACATGTCATAAAATGCGTATGACTGATATGTGGTTTTGTCACATGTTTCATGTGCACTGCTATTATCTGGTGAGGATTTAAACAACTATGGTGCTGTAGAAAACATTCTTGACTATGTTTTGATTCTTTTGTCGCTAGCATGTTTCAACCAAAAAAAAAGAGTAAAATCGCCAGTAGATATTTCCTCTATCTTGAATCTGATAGTGTGCTCATATGTCTCAAGAAACATTTTTTCCTTGGACGTAGCGTTAGCATGGGCATGAGAACTAGTAAAAACAAAAAGGTATATTTTCACTTGAAAATAAAAACTGAAAAGAAAACAGGCATCTACCCATTCTCAACGTCCATCCTAGTACGATCACCAAACCACAAATCTTTGTTTGGGAGTGTACTCCGAGCAGTGGGGTACTACCTCGTACTAATAGAAGAAGAAAAGATCTAGGTCAGTATTTCGATGTAGGTCATGATTCTTATCTACTCGGGAAACGAAGGGCACCTTGGGCTTGGCGGAGGGTGGAGGTGGCGGCTGGGATCTTGGTACTCAAGCTGAAATGAGTCAGAGACGCAATTCACATCAAAGGATCTGGCGGTGGGAAATCCCTTCCCTTCCCAGAGAGAGAAAGAGCAGGAAGGAATCTGACCTGTGGAGGTAATCCCGGAAGAAGGCGAGGTTGGGATCGGCGGAGGGAAGGGAGAAGCTCGCGGACCGTCCCTTTTTTTTTTTTTTGACTCTTTTGTTGGAAAGGAGGAAGAAGATGATCTCAGGCCCAGGCCGGCAGTCCTCAGTGACTTGACTTTTCTATTTTTTTTTCTTATGGGCCCTTGACAGACCTCTAGCTCCCTTACTGGGTTGCCGCCGGGTGGGCCGTGTTGATTTGCTCACCCTTTGCTCGCCACCCGGCTCCCGCGGCCGTCGGCACGCAGCACGCGGCCCCGGAGTGCGCCGGGGGGGGAGGGGGTGGGGGTGGACTCCGAATACATTTCTCTGCTCGCTTGGCTTCAGCGCTGTTCTGGATCTCCCAACCATGGCGTTCTCTCGATCTGTCGCCGTCGTCCTTCTCCTCCTCCTCGCTGCAGCCGCCGTCCCCTCCATCACCTGCAACGGCAAGGATGAAGAGGAGGACCTCCAGTACCTCATCGACAACGCCGACGAAGTCCCCGCCAACGACCCCGACGAGTGGCTCCAAGAAGAGGGCTTCCCTGACGACGAGGAGGAGGAGGACGGCGATCATCTCCTCCACGAGTCTGAGCCTGAAGACCAGATCGACGAGATCCACGTCGTCGTCCTCACCGCCTCCAACTTCTCCACGTTCCTCGCCTCCCACCGCCACGTCATGGTCGAGTTCTTCGCCCCCTGGTGCGGCCATTGCCAGGCGCTCGCCCCGGACTATGCCGCCGCTGCCGCCCACCTCGCCGCCCACTACAACCAGGCCGACCTCGCCCTCGCCAAGGTCGATGCTACCGATGAGACCGACCTTGCCCAGAAGTATGACGTCCAGGGCTTCCCCACCATCCTCTTCTTCATCGACGGCGTCCCAAAGGATTACAACGGCGCCAGGACCAAGGATGCCATCGTCACATGGATCGACAAGAAGCTCGGCCCGGGGGTGCACAACCTCTCGGACCTCGACCACGCTGAGAGGATTCTTACTGGAGACGACAAGGCCGTCCTCGCCTTCCTCGACACCCTTTACGTACGAGCATCCTCCTCTTCTCTTCCGGGTCTTCCCCATTTGCCCATTGCTTCGTCTGTGTTCTGTGGTGCGCATGCTTAGACTCTTCACTAAGGGGTCGTTTGGATCTCTTCATTTTGAAGGAATTGAAATCTACATAATGAGTTAGGCTATTTAGCTTGGAATTTGAGATTTCACAACTTTCTCAAGCTCACAAATAAGCCTATCTCAAATTCATAGGGTGAGAGATAGAAATGGATTCTATAGATCACTATGCTACAATTCTATCCTCCAATTTAGAACACACTCTTCAACTCACTCCTTATAATAGAAATGCAACAAAGTATGTCCCTTGTATACCTAACAATAAATATACAAATATATTCCATATACAACTATATTAGCTTAATTAATCTATGCCTAAATTGTAATTCTTAAAATGAATTCAATTCCAAGGATCCAAACGGGCCCTAAGAGGAATCTCGCACATCGAGCTGTTCTTCAGTTCGATAATCTTGAAATATGTCAATTTCACACCACACCCTGTTCCATATATCAGTTATATTTAAAATTAACAACTGTGGTTGGGTACTTCGTGTTATTTTTATTCTGAACCTGTATACATCTTGGAGGCTAGTTTTAATCCTGGGAGCTTTATTCTTTTCAAATGCCTATAGGGTGCTTATACTGACGAGCTTGCTGCTGCTTCAAGGCTGGAAGATAGTGTCAACTTTTACCAGACTTCAAGTCCTGATATTGCTAAGCTTTTCCACATTGACCCAGCAGCAAAGCGTCCAACTGTAGTACTGCTAAAGAAAGGGGAGGAGGCGTTGACCTTCTACGGTACGACCTTAATCTCCAAGTTACTTGAGTTTTTCAGCAGCAGCATTTTCTTCCTTTCTATATGTGCAGGTATTGACTGCTTGCAATGTTTATCATGTAGATGGAGAGTTCAAAGCCTCATCCATTGCTGAGTTTGTGTCTGCAAACAAGCTTCCTTTGGTTATCACACTAACACAGGAAACTGCTCCGTCGATTTTTGACAATCCAATTAAGAAGCAGGCATGTCTTGTTTACAATGGGATATCCTTTAAGCATATTCTTAACATCTTTCTGTCCATGTAGTGTTCCTTTACTGAGTCACTTCGCGTTATTTTGCAACGCAGGTTTTACTATTTGCTGTTGCAAATGAGTCTTCAAATTTTCTGCCCATCTTTAAGGAAGCAGCGAAGTCATTCAAGGGAAAGGTAGTTCTTTGTGCTGACCCATCTGATCCATTAAAATCTCCTTTCCTTGTCGTGTCACATAATTTTTTTGATGAGGGGTGTTTACTCTTGTGCAGCTTTTATTTGTCTTTGTGGAGCGAGACAATGAGGAAGTTGGTGAACCAGTTGCCAACTACTTTGGTATTGCTGGACATGAGACTACAGTAATGTCTTGTGCTTTTATCATCTCTGTTTGCTCACCATTTGGTTTCTCAGATAGATAAACTATCCATCATTGACTTTAATTTCTTGGCTTGCGATGCCGATATCATTGTGTCTTTTTTTTATACGGAACCTCCTGCAGGTTCTAGCTTACACTGGGAATGAAGATGCTAAGAAATTTTTCCTTGATGGTGAGGTGTCACAGAATGCCATTAAGGTAATTATGTGCAGACATAAGTGTATTAAAACAAGTAAAAGTTCATAGGACTGTAGCCAGCAAGTAAAAAGAACATTATGTTACAAATTTGAAGAGTTGTGACCGAGCCGTTACTAGAATCATGTTATGTATTGAGAGCTATCAATCTATTTTTTCTATTATTATTCAACTATATGTAGTGTACAATCAATTAGTTAGTATGTGAATACTTCCATGAGAGGGCTGAAATGTTTCATTTATCCAGTTAACAATTTCTCTGTATAAATTCATTTCATTATATTTTATTTTTGTATTGATTACATTTCTGTATATTTACATTCTTGACTTGGAGAATTAGCAATATAAGTTAAAAAACTTCATCTCCTTACATATTTAATGTTTTGGCCAATTCACAGAAATTTGCTGAAGGTTTTTTGGAGGATAAGCTCACACCTTTCTACAAGTCTGAACCAGTACCAGAATCAGTGGGTCTAGAGCATTTTTTCCCCTAGCAATGGCCCTTTCTTCACTTGTTGTACTTAACTCAGATATACTGCTTTGTGTTCCTATGCAGAATGATGGGGATGTTAAAATTGTTGTCGGCAAAAATCTAGATCAAATTGTTTTGGATGAATCAAAAGATGTCCTTTTGGAGGTATGTTTTGGTATGTATTTGAGAACATTCCAGTACGATTTACTTCTTGTTGGTATTCACTTGTCATTTCGGATGTAGATATATGCACCTTGGTGTGGGCATTGTCAGGCACTGGAGCCCACTTACAACAAACTATCCAAGCACCTTCGTGGAATTGACTCCCTAATAATAGCTAAAATGGATGGCACTATCAATGAGCACCCACGTGCCAAGGTCTGTGGTTGGTTTTGCCATCAGGCTCCATTTTTTGTTAATCCTAGTATTTTTCCCTCTCTTCATTTTCTGAGCAATAAACGAAATCAAGCAATCCCTATGCTCTTTTTATTTCACCTGCTTTTTTCAATGTACAGTCTCCAAAATGGGTGAGTTTGACCATTATTTTTGTTTGACTTCGTACTGCTTGGATTTAACATTGAAAAGATATATTTCACTTGCTCTAATGAAGTTTTAATATGTCAGAATCGATAAATTTAAAGTATATTGAAATCAAAGTATGGGAGTACTGTGTTTCTTCAGGCGACAGATCAGCTTAACTATTTCTTCTATATACTGAATCTTTAATCATGGCTCTTATTGTAACATAAATAATGATATTTCTCCTTAATTTCAATGCATAAAAGATGTGATTAGCTGCTGTCCCTATATGTGCAACTGTGCTTCCATTTAGACTTGCATTATACAAAACTGACTCTTGTATCCTATTACAGCCTGATGGATTCCCCACGATCCTCTTTTATCCCGCAGGGAAGAAAAGCTTTGAGCCTGTAAGTGCTTAACTCCATCTTTGTGCTTTGATACTGTCCTGTGTATTAGTGCTCTGTTTGTCTTGGAGATTGAGGACTGGTTGTGCCCTGCAACATTCAGTTTTGAAGATAAAAAAACGTTTCACTATTTGAATGTTTGTGCTTTGATACTGTCCTGTATATTAGTGCTCTGTTTGTCTTGGAGATTGAGGACTGAATTCAGTTTTGAAGATAAAAAAACGTTTCACTATTTGAATGTGGGCAGTTCAAGTAGAAAACCAAGTGTAATATGCAGATCTGGAAAAGCCACAAAACACCGAGCTCATGGTTTGATCGGGAGTTTAAGCATCTCTTGTTCCTGATCCCTCTGAGATGCCCAGCTTGAGGTTTTCTTAGACGTTCAGTTGTCCTAATCTGGAATCAGATCTTAAATTTGCTTGGCAACTGAGACAATTCGTTTAGCATCCGCTATGATGTGAACATTTGTTTGCATTTTTTTCCAGATCACCTTTGAGGGGGAGCGATCTGTAGTAGAGATGTACAAGTTCATCAAGAAGCATGCTGGCATCCCTTTCAAGTTGAAGCGCCCAGATTCATCAGTGACGAAGACCGAGGGCACTAGTTCATCTGAGAGTGAGAATAGCTCTGGTAGAAGCCTGAAGGACGAACTGTAGGGCATTGAAGAATGGCGCAACTCAATGCTGGCTGAGCTCTCTCTGTCTCAATTTACTTGTCATAGCAATTCACTAGATTCATTGAACATTCTATGTATCTGGAAATCCGTTGTGTCCAGAGGCATTAAAGATTCTATGTATCTGGACACTCAGAAACTTGTCTAGGATGACAAGTAAATTTGGGATGGAGAGAGTAGTTTCGAGGGAGTCCGCCTCCTTTTTCTGAAAGCGGGATGAGGAGAAAGCAAGACTACTACTAGCTGGTTGAGGAGCGTGAGTGGTCAGTTTGGGGAGTTGATGTATTGGAACACATCGGGACAGTATTCTCAATAAAAGCAATTAATCTTTCCTTTTCTTCTTTAAATGTTTTGGATGTGTTGTGTTGCCTTCTTTTGCATTGATGAAGGTTTGAAGAAAAAGCCTCTATATCCATATAATGGATGAGGTAGTTCATACAACAATATCCCACTTCAGATGGGTGGACGGAGGGAATTATGGCGGTGGCTGCCCGATCTCAAGGTCCACCACCCTGTGTCCACGGGTTTCTTCTTGATCTTCAGCTATGGCTGGCGCCGGCGACGCGATGCGGCTGGCCCTCCATCTGAGAATCTTGAGGAGGACGGAGTTGGTGCAGATGGACACGCTGAAACCAGCAAAGGTGGAGAGGATGATGACAATCACTGCTTGCATCCGCACCTGATTCGATCAGTATTATTAAGTATGCCATTGAACGAATTTCAGTAATACTAAATAGGAACAGCTGTGTTTCCCTACATATCTGTAGAAGAGGTTGGTGAAGAGCACAATGAAGAGGAACTGGACCGCAGAGTAGATCCATACATATCTCCTTGACACCATTTTAGTCGTGGTCAGAGAGGAGAAGAGGCCTAGGACACAGGCGAAGGGCAACGAGATGGCCAGAGCTGCCGTGCCATGGTCTCCGACCTGCATTTCAGTCGATCAATCTCTGGTCGAGGAAATTGAGACTATCCATGCAGAAATTGAAAAGAATAGAGAAGCAACCAGCAGCTGTTCCAGGAAGCAGAAGTAGGCGAGCATGCTGATGATCACGAGGATGGGCGTGCCGTGCCACACTCTGCTGTACCGATGGCTGGTGGTGGTCGTCGGAGTTGCCTGAGTCGCCACCGCCACCCCCGCCTGCGCAGATGACGGGTGACGGGTGTGGAGGGTGACGGGTAGGTTGCGCACCTCCTGTCCGCAGACGTCGCAAGCGCCGTTGCCCTTGATGCTGAACCACTTGATGGCGCAGCCCTTGTGGGCAAGGGCCAGCTCGCCCTTGCAGCAGCACTCCAGCTTCAGCACCGCACCCCCTTCCTCCGTGTCCGACAGCGCCACCATGCAGATACGGCATAAAGCTTCCCTCTCACCGATGGATTCTGCTTCCTCTACCCCTTGTGGATCATCATCAGAAACAAGCACTCCGAATTGCCGGACCTGGAATCCAGCAGCAGGGCTAACCCTCCTCGACCCTGCTCTGCCGTTGAAACGCCTCACGCTCGTAGGCACCGATTGTGAGCGGCATATCTGCTTACAGTGATCGACTGTGAGCGGAGGAAAAAGACACCAAACTATAATAACTGTATCTTCTGGCGCTTACTCGAGTTAGAATGGAGGAGTCACTTGTAGCAGCATCATCATCAGTTTGATCGCTGTAACCCAAGGTGAACAGAGACGACGGCACTCTGAAGCTCAACAGCTTGGAGAAGGACAGCGACCGGGATGCCCTGCCGTCGTCGTTTGCCTGGGATTGATCTTGATGAGCAGCAGGGATGGCCGTTGTTGATCTCAGGCTTCGTGCTGGCAGTAGGCAGCTCGTTGGCCGAATCGATGAAAAGCCGCCGTCATGTTCGTTTGGAAGGTCTCCGTGTCCGCCACAAGGAATGACGACCTCTTTATCTTCTTCCACTTCCACCGGCGAGCTAGTGTCTTCTTCCTGCCCACACCTCCAGTCTATCATGCGCATACTCCAGCACACACGGATTTATGTTAATATAATAAGCAAGCAGCTCACCTCTGATTTATGATGAGCCATGGCATTAACACTGCACTTCCTAGGAGATACTGAGCCTTTTTGAGCTTTTTCTCCAAAGCTATGGCTGGTTGATAGGGTGAGCAGCAATTCAGCAGCGAAAAGAAACGGCTCGAGCTCTGAGAAAATAAGCTGATTGTTGCAGCGCAGGGGTGGTGAGGTGAGGTGGGAAAGGGAGAAACTAGACAAAATAATCCATCGGTGGTTGGCTGGACCGGACTTGCTGGTAGTGTTTAATTTGACAGCGAGATCGCGCGGACTCAGCCACTGACTAGCTAATTGCAACTACCGTCTCAAACAGATTGAGCCAAAGATCCCAAAGATGCAGCCATCATCGAAATGGACCCTGTTGAAAAACATTTCCATTGCTAGATTTTTGGTTGCTAAGCAAGAAAATAGGACGAGCTTGCATCTATGTCAACAGTACTGCCCTTACAATCAATCATGAGAATTCAATGATAAGATTCTATAGGTTGAATTAATCAGCGCAGCAGTGCTGTTGCTTGATCTTTTCTGCAGTACGGGTAGCGCTTGGCGTCCCGTTGCTATTGCTTCACGGCTATTCTGATTTTCAGTAACAGAGAGAGGTGACAGAGAACACTATTATTTGTTAACAATAAGTAAATGAAAATCAACAGGTTACTAAAGCTGAAGCTTTGTAGCTCATGGTGATTCCTGTATAGTAATAAGCAGTTTGTACATCTGCTAGCTCAAAGTTCGATATTCAACTGATCGATAGATTCATGTGCTAAATCCAGCTGACTTGATAAAAATAGTCGATTTGTATTCTCTTTGTACTTTGTTTTTTTTTTTGTAGGGTTTGCTTCCACATCACATCTAAGCCGAAGGATGTGAAAATGCATGCCTGGTGGTAAGATGAAGTAAAAGGTTGGTTTCCTCGAAGTTACAATAGCTGGACTATTTAATATAACCAGTTTTTGAGATATGACTAAGAGAAAGTACAGTCAACCTCATGTACGTGCTTTAGGAAAGAATGAAAATGTGAGATGCTTTCCCTCAAATTAAAAAAAAAAGAGTATTGCGGTGGAGGAATAAAAAAAAAACAGCTCCCTCGCGTCGTCTCCCGGAGGCGACTCGTGGGGACACTCCCACCTCGCTCGCGTCCACCTTGCCGGCGGCGGTGGCCCGCGACGAACCTGCACAACCAGCTCCGCTCGCACCATCTTTTCCCCCTCCCTTCTTCCTCCAGCTCCACCTCCTCCTTCCTCCATTGCTGCTCCTCCTCATCGTAGTGTCCAGATCCGCGTCTCCAAAGACTAGATCCAGTGGCTCCTTGCCGCCGGGTACGTCCCCACCCTCGTGGCTGTGGTCTGGGCATCTTGGCTTGGTGGCCTTCATGGGGAGTGGGCAGCCAGAGCTTACCGCCGGAGTGTCGAGCTGCTGCCAGGAAGCCCCGACCCCTATTCGTTTCTAGTGTGAAACGGTGACGTCCGACCCCTTCTTCGCCAGATCTGTCACCCGCGCGCCCGGAGCTGTGGGGGACTATCCATCTACCCAGCTTGGGCACTTTTCGAGCTCCACCACGGCTCGTCGTCGCTTGGGTACGTAGGTCACCGCTTGCTGTGCAGCCGCAAGGAAGGTGTCACGCGGGGCTCTCTCTTTCGTCGCAAGGGCCTCCCCTTCCCCATCCTCGGCGGTGCAGCTGAGGATGCCGGGACAATGGTGGCAGTGGCCGGTTCCGTTGTTTCCCGGTCAGGATGTCCGTGTGTCCATCAGATGGACTCGGGGTGGCCCGGCTGAGCGCCGTTGGATGCATCCCAGAGCAAAGTGGTGGCTCACCTATTGACGGCCTCTCTCGAGGCTCGACGGCGGCAAGATGATGGCCGGCCTGTGTGGTGAGGAGTCGCTCCCGTGGGTTTCCCAAAACCATCGCAGGTAGGACTTGGCGTGCTGCGGAAGTTCGAGGCGAAATCCTCATACCGTTTTTGGGGGGGGGGGGGGGGGGGGGGGGCATTGCACCAACGGTGATGCTTGAGAGTGTCACAATCCTTGTTGGGGGCATTGTTGCATTGCTCTCACGGATCCTCTGCCTGAGCTAGTTGCTGGTAGGCCCAGTGGCTGCAAAGAAGGTGGTGGCGAGCTTTTGCAATCGTGGAGGTCCTCTTTCATCGCCAATCTGTAACTCTCCGTGTGAAAACCCAAATTTAGCTTGATGCTAGATTGGACAATGTCAATATTCTTGATGTTGTTACCTTCTTTAAGGCATTGTTCTAGAGTTATGGCTGTGGTTAGCTTTAGTTCGATGAAAGCTTCATCTCACCGCTATCTTTGCCGTGTCATCTTTTGGTTCACTTCTATCTGTACTAACAACTGGTCGCTATGTACCTCACTTGATTGCTCCTTTTTGCTGTTATCTACACTCTTTGATTGTATCACCTCATCATATGTTAGGTTAACGAGACTATGATCCTCTCTTTTGAATCTTCTCATTCTCCTCGCAAGGATTATTCTTTTTTGAGGCTTCCTTACCTTAAAAGGTGTCAAAGAGGTGCCGTTTGGATCTTAAATGGTTCTCTAAGGTGATATAAGTTACAACCGTCATCTGTCTCTCGACTCGGTGCTCAACAGTTGCTTGATTGGAGATCGTCAAGGCGGCTTCATTCGATGATGGTTTATACTTAGCAAGTGACAGTGTTGTCAGTATGTGATGTATCTTATGTTGTGTTGATGCGTTGTTGTTGCTCTCATCCTTGTTTGAGAGTGGGAGTTGTTCTTTTCCCTTTCTCTGCTGCTATCTATGTAATTTATATGTGATTTTTCATGTATGCTTTTGAAAGGAATGAAAATGTAGGATGCTTTTCCTCCGAATTTTTTTAAAAAAATTACAGTCAACATCATCTTCACTATCACTTAAGACAGTAGCACAAACCGTGTTGTTTTTAGCTCTATTGTTTTAGAGTTTTTAGCACAAACAGATAGCCTATCCATCTCTAAATTTTTTAGAGCATGCGTAACTTATTTATTTGAAGAACCCTTTGAAACACCAAGGACTTAATAGAGTTAGAAGATAAAGAGGGGAAGGATTCTTGTTTACCTGTGTCCATCGTTGTGCCTTTGTGATCATGTTTTTGATACGGGGACAAGCCGGAGCTCGTCTAAGATAAAGAGGTGTTTTCATCTCTTTGTTTCCGTGCACGTACGAACCCCAGCGTTGCCTTGTCTAGGAACATTGTAGCTGCCACGCGCACCAGCTCCTCTACTCCATCCCGTGTCACCTTGCTTGTATCTGCTATTCCCAGACCATTCTGATATTGTCAGCCGTTTCAGCTCAAGCTTTGGCATCTCATTTGTCGGGTCAGAAACAGAGCAGGTACCCTATGGCAATCCCTGAGTCGGCTCCAGAGCTAGATCAGGTAGGCATTGCTATGGGATCAGTCGGTGGTGAAAGGTTCAGTACAGTATTCTGTCATAATACTCTTCAAAGGTGTATGCTGAGCAAGCTTGATGCTGAGGCATCTCATTTACTGTTATTGCAGGGACAAGCTGGTAAGTACATTATCAGATTCTTGCCTGTGTACAATTTGCGTGTTCCTTGGACAATCATCCAGAATCAAAATGTCCTTCATTCAAAACTCGGTCTGCTGTTTCCTGAATCAGAGTGTCCACTGCCCTAGCAATAATTTTAGAGCCACCATTATTTTTTTGCCCTTAATAGTATCAAATTGTTTTGTGCCAAGAGAATTTTGTGTATGAAGCAGGTTCCTCTTCGACATTTCATAAAGCACCTATAGCGTATTGCTCGGCTTCCGAACTGCCTGCTGCCCTTCCGTGGCACGCGCAAGAGCCGACAGTGGTCGCAACCGACGCCGGGCCGGGTATCGTGTAACCTGATTTATTTGAACCACTAAAACCAATCTAGACCGGTTTGACAAAAACCGTAAAAATTATAAAAACCGATCAAAAACTGTTTCAAATCAAAAAGTCAAAATTTGAACGAATTGCTACAGTAAACTGCTCGATTTCATCGGTTAGCCAAGCAAGCGGTTTTAATGGTTAGCCGCTCGGTTTTTACGGTTTCAGATTCAAAATTTGAAACCTACGGGTTTCACACGTGCAACCGGTGCCCATCAGTTCCCCTAAAGGCGAAAAGCGAAGAGGCGTGACGATTGGTCTTGTCTCTTCGATTATTCTCATTTGGGCTGCCTCCTCTGCACCTGCAATTGCAACCACCCACGTTCTCTATCCCTACTTAGGGTGTGTTTGGTTTAACGTTGATTCGAGATCATCCATTTACAGAGCGGCCGCATCATACATTTGGTACCATGGATGAGGTTTGGTAGAAGAGATGAGGCCGCCCTATTTTTTTTTAAGAGGGATGAATAAGATTTGATGTTAAAAAAGAAAATAGAACATTTACAAATTCAACGAACTTATTTGAATTAAATCAAAATTTGAATTTACAAATTAAACATAACTTGTATGAATTAAATCAAGTGAAAAATCAAATAAAGTTTAAATTTTCTTCTCAACTCTAAAATCGAATAATTTCTTTCCCTTCCTATTTAACCCTCACCACGGCAACAAACAAAAAAAATCATTTCTTCTTCTTCCTCCCAGCTCCTCTCTCTCTCTCACCACGGCAGCACAAGATTGGTCCATTGGAGTGCACGGCACCGCTGTGCAGCGTCGCTGTTGACCTCGCACAACCCCGCCGCCGAGCCACCGCACCGTCGAGCTGCTCCGCCGCCGAGTCCGCCCCGCTGCCGAGTCCGCGCCATCGCCATGGACCTGTGCCCCACCGCCGAGTCCGTGTGCGAGCG
>BCLF01000154.1:378760-397459 GCA_001602275.1 Zoysia japonica | reverse complement strand
GTTGCTTGTACAGGAAGTTAGGGTACAACAGAGTTGGTTAGCTAGACTAGACCTGAATACAATTCTATCTCTAATAGTAATAGTACTTATGCTATGCATCATTTGGCCCATAACAAGTTAAATAATCCTTCCAGTAACAAATACTCCCTCCATCCCAAATTACTTGTCATCCTAGCCTCGTCAAGTTTTCCCAATTTACCTGACATCTTCGCTTCTCAATGCACCTTTTTCTATTCCCAATACATCTCTATCTCTATCTCTCATCTCCTTGTTTTCAGCACATCCCACATTTTTACCTCTCCTTAATTCTTGTGCTCAAAGCTAGGATGACATGTAATTTGAAACGGAGGGAGTACTTCACATTTTGAACAAGATTCTGCCATGCTTTAAAACTTCAATGGTAAATAGCATTTGTTTTTTACATTTCTTGTTGTGCAATGAATTCTAGTAGCTTCTGCTGTTGCACGAGTTCGTTTACATGTTTTTTTAATCTTTTTGGTGCATTGATTATTTGCTATGGAATGCTAGTCATCAATAATCAACCCTGCAACTATCCAATCAGATGCAACTTCTATTATTCGAGCTTTTGCAATGGATCGACTTTTTAGAGTATGGATTTTATGTCTTTAGGAACATTTGATTCCCTTTTTATTCCTATTGATTTACCATATAAACTTTTGGCAGCCACTAGACATGGTTGTAACTTAAGTGTGATTTATGTACTTTTGCAGGGGAACCCATTTGGTTACTAATGCTTTGAATTGACAAATACAAATCAATATTTCACATCAATCTCTGACACTAACATGCTGTATTCTGTTTCTTTTGTTTTGAAATGTTTTAGTTGGTGTTCTCATCATCAGCTGCAGTTTATGGATCACCCAAGAACTCACCATGCACAGAAGAGTTTCCCTTGACTCCAAACAATCCTTATGGCAAAACCAAGGTTTGCAGCCTTTTTTCTTCTTCCAGTGCCTAAAGCTCTTAAAATTATGAGATCTCTAAGTTGGCTGAATTTATTTTTCTAATGACTTCAGCTGGTTGTTGAAGATATTTGCCGTGATATCTACCGCTCAGATCCTGAGTGGAAGATCATTTTACTTAGGTACTTCAATCCTGTTGGTGCTCATCCCAGTGGATATCTTGGCGAAGACCCATGTGGAATTCCAAACAATCTTATGCCCTATGTTCAGCAAGTTGCTGTTGGTCGGAGGCCAGCTTTGACAGTTTTAGGAAATGATTATGCAACAAGAGACGGGACTGGGGTAACTTTCTGCGCATTATATTTTCAGTGTTTGCATTTCTATATTTTAATTCTATATTCATTCCATGTTGTGTATTCTGATATCTTTTTTGTTAATGTATGGTCCGCATTATATGAAATTGCCATAATTTTCATTCATCGTATGAAACAGTGCTAAGTTTGAATATTGGAAGAGATATTTATTTTGAAGACAAATTGGAAAAGATATAATAGGCTATTTTATCTGCCTTGGTCCTTTTTTTTACTGTAATTTCTAATAAAAAGCCTTTTTTTGTCCAAGTTTACTAATCGTTAGCAAATGTGGAAGCATAGAGGCCATAGGATCCGAGCAAAAGCCATATCTTCCATATAAATCTGAACATTATTCATACAACTTACTGCCTGGTGACTTGACCACATCGTTGTGAACTCGTCTGAAGATGTCTGGCTTACATGGACATCTCAATTGATCTGTATATGTTCCAGATTACTTGAAATCTTAACATTATAAAACCTAGAAGCTAGAATAGCCTTTTGGAATTACCTGATTACAATTTTGCAGATCTGACTCTGAGATTGCCTCCACATGTATGTATTGTGAAATCATCCTAATGGTATTCATGCTGCTTTTGCAGATCCGAGATTACATCCATGTGGTTGACCTTGCTGATGGACATATTGCTGCATTGCAGAAGCTTTTTGAGAACCCTGGCATAGGTTCACACCTAATCTCAAACAATTTTGTTAATTGTATCAGCATTAAATGGCAAATTCTAATGTTTTCCTATGTTCGTAACCGGGGGGGGGGGGGGGGGGGGGGGGGAAAACTAGAGTACTAGATTTTTTCAGAGTACAATAATACACATTTTTAGCTAAATACTTGTTCACAATATACTTGGAGAATCCAATTTTATATAATTTTTTCACAGAAAACTTAAAACTTTTGGAATACATGGATGCTTGCGCATCTTTTTCTATTTGATTCTTGGGTCTTAGGGTACCTTAACCATTTCTTTTTCATATATGTGAATCCTGTTTTCACATTCATTGATACTTGCAGGGTGTGAAGCATACAACCTCGGAACTGGAAGAGGTACATCAGTGTTGGAGATTGTTGCAGCATTCGAGAAGGCTTCTGGGAAGGTATTACAGATTACACGCATTTTTCACATGGGAAAATGTATTTACCTCAGACACAAGCTTTTCTCCTTTACTCCTCCGTTCCTAAATTGTGGTCACCATGACTTCTAAGACTAACATAACATCATCTTTGACCATTTGTCTTATTCAAAAAAGTATGATAAATATCATATATTTTGTTATAATTTGCTTTATTGTCAAAGGTGTTTGAAACAGTTATAATTTTACACTTGAAAAACTAATTTTTTGAATAAGGGAATGGTCAAAGATGATGTTAGAAGTAAATGGCAACAATAACTTGAGAACAAAGGGAGAGTATTTCGCAAAACAAAATGTTATCTTTGTGATCCAAACACTCACTATTTGATGGTTTTGGTTGTAGTCCTTAAGGTACATGAGAACTAATCGAAGCATATATTCTAACTGTTTTGTTTGAACTTTCAGTATTGCTAATATTCCAATGCCTAATTTAATTATAATACTATTTTCTTTTTTTGTCGGCTATTTAAACCTTTTAATATGGAAACTCGTATAATTCTTTTTTTAGGTGTATTCTATATTTGATTTGTTTGTCAGAATTTGTTTTTGTTTTGAAATTGACGTAAATAAGCTCCTAATGTACCGTAGTAACTCTAAGCTAGCTTTGCTGCTGGTGTTTTCAAAGATTTTATAATGCAGCTTACTCTGCCTTACTTGATAAGCTTTCATTTATCTTACATTCTTATTCTTCTTTGTAAGTCCACCTTTTTTATTCATTGTAGAAAGTCCCTTTGATAATTGGACCAAGGCGTCCTGGTGATGCAGAGATTTTGTTTTCAGCAACTGCTAAAGCAGAAAGGGAGCTTAACTGGAAGTAAGTCATATGACAAGCAGATATAATATATCACCGCAGAAAAAGTATTGCTCATTTGTTTTACTTGATTGTGTTATTGCCTTCCACCAGAGCAAAATATGGCATCCAAGAAATGTGTCGTGACCAGTGGAACTGGGCAAGCAAGAACCCTTATGGGTATGGATCACCTGACTCCACCAAGCAGAACGGCCACCACACAAATGGATCCACCGACTCCCTGAAGCAAAATGGCCACTACAAATACGGATCAGCAAACTCCAGGCAGAATGGCCATGGGTTTGGATCATCTAAACCCACCACACAGACTGGTAACGGCCACATGCACTGAGCAGAACGTCAGACTCCGGGCACCCTGTATATGTGTTGTATCACGAAGCCACCAGCCGAGATTGTTGGGGAACAGAGGTCGGCTGTTCATGTGGTGAAGAATCTTTCGAGATTTTAGGCGAGGTTCTATCTTTGGCACAGGATTCCACTTGTGGGTAAAACCTGCCACCAACATTATGTTTATTTGTTCTTTCCTTCTTTCAAATTTGTTGTAGGAACGCTGTAGTCTGTCAGCTGACTTGATTCTTTCATCACTCCTAATTGATCTGCATTACACTTCATGAAGCTTGGGTGGTTCATGTATAACATAAAATGCAGCTGTTTATGGTTTTATTTTTATCTGTATCAGTAACCTCTATGAGGGGTATAAAGCTAGCCTCGGCACAATAGTTTCTATGTGTATTCTTTTACTCTCAGATAGGATTGTTGTTTCATGTGAATAGAAAATGAGTGCCTCTGCAAACATGAAGCAGATAAAAAGTTGCCTATCAAGACCGTTCTATGTTCTATACAATCTGGAATAGTGAGTGAATGATTTGTGTGCATATGTTTTTGTCACCTTTCTATTTCACGGATGAAGACCAAAGCCTGTGTTGCGTTTGGTAGTTTATGTTCCAAGTGCTGTGTTCATAGAATTGGGAGCAGTTTCGAAAATCATTTTGTTGTGCAGCACGTCGACATTGCAATTTGACATAAAGCGAAAAACATGGAAATGTGTTGCATTCACTTCAGTGTGTGAGAGAAAAGGAAGCACAAAATAATGATGTTTTAGTTCTTATGCTGACTCCCATTATTCTAAACGAAAAGATCACGGACTGTGCCAGAACAATTCGGACCATTCAGTATGTAGATGCATCTAACCATCTTTGTTGCGTCAGCCAGATCCATTGGGTCGTTCTGAAAAATAAAAGCTCTTCGTATATTCAAAGTGGGTGAATGGGGGCAAGCCGAGCTAGCTGTAACACCCTAAAATTTCAAAATTTAGAAATCAAATAACTTTATCAATTTTTCTTTTTCCACACCATTCTTTTATTGTTTTAAAATAAAAACCTCACATAAAATAAAGGGTTCCTAAATGGAAATTTCAAAATTTAAAATGAAATGGTGACAAGTGCCTACCTCTCTCTTTCTGGCTTTGTTTCTTCAGAATTTTTTGAATTTATTTGGGTTTATTTGGACTTGAATTCTTTCCAAATTCCTTCAAATACTCTCCAAAAATTCAAAATGCGCCTAGTGGGCCAGATCCCCTCTCCCTGGCCCAACCAGCCGCTACGGTCCACTCCTCTCTCTCTCTCTCTCTCTCTCTCTCCGCACGGGCCACCGTGCCCCTGGCCCAGCTCGCCTCGGTCCAAGCCACCCTGCCCCTGCTTATTCCCGCACAGGCCACGCCCCTCAGCCCAGTTACAACAGCCGGCCCGCCCGAGGGATTCTTCTTCCCCGTGCAGCCGCGAGCAGGTGCCGTCCGATCGGACATGCACGCACAATGCCACGCCGCCCGATCGGACATGCACGCACAATGCCACGCCGCCCGACACTGTCCCCTCCGTGCGCTACGGGATTAATTTCCCCGCCTTCGACCGAATCCCGTCGCCGCCGTGGAGCCGGCCACGCGACGCTATTAATGCCTCACGCCGGCACTCCGCGCTGTTCGCAGCAGTGCCATGCCGCCCTACCGTGCTCCACGTCGCCCGACCGCGCCAGACGAGCTCCATGCTGGAGTAAAAGCTTGAATTTACTCCACTGCCCGCTAGCCGGCGTGTCCTGCGCAAACTCGAGCCTCTCCACCTATAAGAAGACCCCCAAGCTCTCTCTCTCGCTCACCGCCCCACGTCCGCATGCCCAAGGGCGCCACTTTTCTATTCCTCACGTTTGAATTTCATTTCTTTTCCAACTCCGGCGATCGTCGCCGTGCTGCGATTACTCGCTGTCGGCCTCTAGTTCGCCGGTTAGATCACACCCACAGCACCGCCACCACCTCCTCTACACCTTGCACGCAGCAGCACGGTTGCCCCTTCAATAGAGCCCCGCGCCGAGCGCCACCGTGCCCGGCCGCTCGAGCACGCCGCCGGTCGGATCATCCCCACACACACACTCGGCACACTCCGCTCTAGCTCACCGAGCAAGCGAAGCTCGCCTCGGACGCCACCAGAGCGAGCTGGATTGGTTCCGCTGTCATGGCCACCTTCGGCGAGCCGTTCCGGCCGCTCGGTCTTGCCACCGGCGATGACAACCTCGCCGCCAGCCTGGGACCTCTTTGAGGTTGCTGCTGCCCCTCGGCGCTGGCCACACCGGCGAGCGCTGACGAAATTCCGACAGCGTGCCACCGCACCGCCATCGTATGCCGGCAAGGCCACGTGCCAGCGCGCACGTTGCCAAGCCGTGCCACTCACCGATGGGCCACAAGGCCCACACGGCAGCCACACACCCGCACACACGCCCACGGCCGTAGGCCTGTGGACACGGTCCACTGGACCACTGATATGTACATTATACCGTTAGATGAGGACTTCAATGAAAATATTCACATATGGTATATTCGGACCGTAGAAAAGTAAAAACTTGCAACAGAAGCCACGACTTCATATGTAATCCAATTTGAGTGTTTAAGTACATTCTGAAAAGTCCATAAAGTCTACTTTCGAATGGATCTGACCCATCTTTATACCATAACAAAGTCAGTGCCAATCATTGTTTTAACATAGAAGGTGTTGTGTCACTCCAACTTGGGCCGTTGGCCCGTGTATCAAGTTGAGCTCATTACGAGCGCGTCCTAGGGTTTGAGAACGATCTCCGCACCCTCTGGTCGTCGAGAACACTTGGGTTGGGTTTTCTTTTATTAAAGTTTAGCTCTTGTGCAAACTTTCTGATATTCAGTTGTGTTCAAAGACCACCTGTTAGATAGCTTTTGAGAACCTCACATTTGAGAGATTTCAGTTTGCCTATATTGTTCTTGTTTGTTCTTTGATTGCTTGCAGGAATTGATCTTCGTGATCAGGTTGATCTTGCTGTCCCGCAGGATCATTAACCATTCGGAGTTGGTTCTGCGAGCGATTGCTAAGGCGCACACAACCTATTCGTTTGTAGTCGAATCGTGAGGGTCGACTCCACCAAATTGATAGTTATCACCTCATCGAAAGATCGGGCACATCGACTTCTATCAAGTGGTATGAGATTTCAGGTTGCTCGGTGAGATTTATCCCCTCTCATTTGTAATTTCATTCATATTCCTACTATCCACATAAAAGTCAAGAAAAAAAAATACTTGATTCATTCCCACTGTTCTAGACCTTTTGTCCTTTGCATCTTCTTTTTAGTATTTTGCTTTGTTGAGTTTGTGCTGTATTTCATCGGTTAGAGTTGCTATTTCAACCATATATTTACTTTCCATAATTATCTTATTCACCTTTCCATATTCGAAACGCAATCTTTTTCTTTGGCAAAAATCTGGATGCAATCTGTAAAAGAAAGAAAGAATTGAAAACAAATCAGGAAAGCGTGATCTGCATAGAATTAGGAAAAAACCAAAGAATATCAAGAAAGAATATCAAAAAATTAGGGCACAATTTACAAAATCAATCGGTTACCATATTTTTGTTGCGGAAGAAAAGGTCATATCTCTTTAATCCATTGTTTATTTGAAACATTTGAGCACAATCTGATATCTTTCCAACAAATCTAACCTTGACATAAAATTCCACCCGAGTGCGTCATAATCACAGAAGAACTCTGGCGTCTGCAATCTGAAACGCAAAATCCATTCATCATTTGAGGCTAATTGTTGCATACTACTTAAGGTAGGAACTGGTTGCTTTGTTGTTCTCTGCTTTGCGTAGTCAACTAGCGTCTCTTCTAATATTTGGTGTGAGAATCTTTCTGTTGCTTGCATCAAGTCACATTTTTTTTAGCACATCATTTGCTATGTTTCAACCTTGATATTTTGAGCACTTATTCAAAATTGCATTTGCTAAATTGATTGTGCTAACCCTTGCTACAAAGTGAAACTGTCCTAGCTCCACTGATTTCTATAGTAAATAGAGTTTGTGTCCCTGGCAATCGCTCCACCAATCATCGTTGGTTGACATTGTTGGTTACAAATCACCCCTGCTGGTTTAATAAGAACAAGCAAGAACTTGGTTGAGCAGGCTTGAGAGAAACCGAGATGGACACAACCTTTCTTTGCCAATTTGTTTTGCTATTTGCTAACCATGATAGGCACAATCAAGAAAAAAGGAGTCGGTGGCTTACACCCTCACAAAGATGTGCAGATGCTTCTTTTGCTGAGAAATTTGATCCTCATGCATATATTGATTGGGAGCTGAATGTAAATAAAGAATTTGATGAATATGACTTGTCTGAAAAAAGAAAAGATTTACATTGCCTCAAGTATTTTGACTGACAGTGCTTTGGTTGAATGTAATATGTTTGTAGGCATAATAAAGTTCCAGAATCTTAAAAAAACTTCAAATGTCATTTTAGAGATGCTTTTATTTCTGCATATTATGCTGATCAATTGCTTGACAAATTAGACAACTTGAAGCAGGATAATATGACTGTTAAAAAATAGTTTCATGACTTTATGGTCTATGTGATGTTTGGTAGCTTAGATGAATGTCGGGAAGATACAATGAGTAGGTTTATGAAAGGTCTCAATTTTGAAATTCAAATTTTGCTCATTTGTCAAATTTACAGCTCAATCTCTAACTTGTTTTTGCTTGCTTGTAATGCTGAAAATGAACTTTTATTATCTAAAGATTCAAGCATGAATAATCACCATCACAGATTTGTAGAATATATTACTGATATGCCTTTGTCACAAGGAGAATGTGATAAAGAGGAGTTGTGTGATACTGTATCTCTTACTAAAACAACACAACTAGATAGAGAGCACTATTCTGTTTTTGTCTTATGTCTAACATTGTGCAGGAGAGTGAGAATAAGGCTGAAGAGGACGTTGACCTAGTTGCTAAAATAGTGGATAATGATGCTTGTGTGGCGCCTACTATATTTGAGGAGAGTAAGAAAAATGAAACACACTGTGAGTCCGTCACCACATCTCGATCCTCTGATGCTGCTTGTGTTGAACTGCAATTGCCCAAAGTTTATACTAATGTTTTGCAATGCTTAGTTGAGCCTCCGATGACTTATGCTTTGTTTCGGAATGTACATTTGTCCTATGATTGTATCAAGTTGTGTGAAAAAGTTTTTTTCATCCCAAAAACATAACTAGTGAATGGTGTTGAAAATGTTGAAACACATGTTTAGAATAGGCCTTTCCATTGCACTGATATTAACAACGAAAAATTGGAGGTCAAATCTTCTTTAACTTCTTTAAGTTATATTGAATTTAATGTTCCTTGTAACTTGAATTATTTGAAGAAAAAATTATTTCAGAATTGCAGTTTGCAATATTTTAGCTATTGCGTTTTTTATGTAATTGGCAAATATGATAACATTAGAGTTTTCTTAGTGTCTAAAGTATTTATATTTACTAATCTACAATACCCTTTTGAAACGCAAAAATAGGATCAAACAATAGCATGCACTAACATTGAAAATACATTGCAAAATTTCTCTAATTTTGTGATCTATCAACAGGAGCATCTTATGAAGAAGAAGTTATTGTTGTGGCTAAGCTATGTGCTCATCACTTGTCCCCACATGACATTAAGGAATTTTGCCAACCACTGGATCAAGCTGAGGACGGTTTGCTATAAAGAAGAGGAGAATGATGAGATCTTTGCAGCACTACTTGACCGCATCAGAATATCTCTGTGTGTAAAGATCAAGGACACTGAGAAGGGGGGTTGAATCGGTGGACTTATAGAACTAATTTCTCTACAAACTTAAACTATAAGACTCGATCGCAACGGAAGCAAACCTATATAATTCTAGTATGCCAAGACCAGTAACAATGCTAGTGAAAAGATAATAACAACAAGCAAATTCTAGCACGATAGCCACTAAGAGGAATCAAAGAACAACCTATCACACTACTCAACAATAAGTAAATGCAGTAAGTAAAGAGTGAGATTTTTCCCGAGGTCTCGAAAGGTAGGCGCCTTCCCCTAATCCTCATTGAACCACTCCCGTTGGAGTTTTGGTTCCTCCCGTCGTTCCCAGAACGATGCTTATAAGATTACGCTTCACTCCCGGAGTGAAGTCACCGGCGGCTCGGCTATCGCACACAATATCCAAGTGTTAGAGCAAGCCTCAAAGGCTCGGGCGCTCCCTCTTAGTGTCCCTTTCAAGCGGGGGACTCGGAACTGCGTACAAACTTGGCGATGTCTTACACAATCTCTTCAAAAGCTCGATCACCGACTCCTAGCCGGTCTAGGCTGCCCACACAAAGAGTAATAGGCAAAGATCACTTCTCTCAAGTCCTACAAGCTCTAGAAGTGTATGAGTGCTCCCTATCACTCTCATACTAGCACCAAAGATCATCAATCTTGCAATGTGCTATTTTGGTGGTGCCTCTTGGCCTCTCACATGTTTCCTCTAGCTTCTCAGACCGCAGGCGCACTGGAAAACGTCTCCCTCCACGGTTTAAATAGGCTCTAAGCCCAGAAACAGCCATTGGGACATGATGTCATAAAGTTGACTGCTTTATGCAATCACTGAACTGTCCGGTGACTGGACCACCGGACTGTCCGGTGACCCTTCCTCCTCCTGGGCCAGGGAAACACCCTCTCTGGAATCTATTACATAGGACACCGGACTGTTTGGTGCATATCGTCACCGAAAAATCTGGTGACTTTCACTTTTGGACTCCTAGAGACATCTTGTCTAGACTTTGGCTTCGACCTCACAGGACTGTCTGTTGACTGCCACACCAGACTGTCCGTTGTCTTCTCTGCAGCAACTCCAGAGAGGACCTCTCTCTGGACTCCGAAGTCCTGGATCACCAGACTATCCGGTGACTACTTCTTCGACTGAACTTGATCTTGGGTCTTCAACTTTGCTTCCTCTGCCATCTTCAGTGCTTTCTGAGGATCTAAGGAGCATTCACACCTCTAACACTTATATGACAAGAGACAAATGACCTAACCCTCTTAATAGTACCGGTGTTCTTATAGACTCTCTAGCTAGTTCTTAGCCTTGGTCCTCCGACGCTTTAGAAACTCCTCTTTTAGGGATCGTTCTTATCATCCACCGAGGAAACCTACTATGTTAATGTAGAATTAGTGAGGTGGTACCTATAATCACAATCGTTATCTATGGTGTTTATTCAATCACCAAAATCAATTCATACCTTTTAGAGGACTTCAAAGATCATGAAGCTAACACCGTGGACGTCACCTTTCATGATTTCTAGAAGGCACAGTGGAGTGGCGGTTCTGCAATCTGAACTTGAGTTGAGGACGACTTCAAATTAAGTGAGAGAGGATGATGAGAGCACATACATACCGCATGGCCTCCACTTTTCATGATTTCAGGAGAACATGGTGAAGTGGGGGTTTTGAATCTGAACTTGAGTCAAGGACGACTCTAACTCACGTAGGGGAGGATGATGTGAAAATCATACCTTCTGATGAGGACTTCAATGAAAATATTCACACACGGTGGATTCTGACTGCAGAAAAGTACAAACTTGCAACAGAAGCCATGACTTCATATGGAATCTAATTTGGGTGTTTAAGTACATTCTGTAAAGCCCATAAAGTCTACTTTTGAATGACTCTGGCCTCATCTTTATACCATATCAAAGTCAGGGCCAATCGTTGTTTTAACACAGAAGGTGTTGTGTCACCCCAACTTGGGCCGTTGGCTCGCGTATCAAATTGAGCCCATTAGAGGTGCATCCTAGAGTTTGAGGACGACCCCAACACCCTCTGGTCGTCCTTCAACCTATTTAAAGGTCCCAGCTGCCTCCGAGAACACTTGTGTTTTCTTTTGTTATAGTTTAGCTTTTGTGCAAACTTTCTGATCTTCAGTTGTGTCCAATGACCACCTGTTAGATAGCTTTTGTGAACGTCACATTTGAGAGATTTCTGATTTGCCATATCTTGTTCTTGCTTGTTTTTTGATTACTTGCAGTAATTGATCTTCGTGATCATGTTGATCTTGCTGTTCAGACGAGGTTAATAACCATTCGGAGTTGGTTTTGTGATCGCTAAGGCGCACACAAACTTTTTGTTTGTAGTCGGATCGTGAGGGTCGACTCCACTAAATCGATAGTCATTACCTCACTGAAAGATCAGGCACCTCAATTCAAATCAACCACACACACACTTGTTCTTTTTGCACTCGGATCCTGTGAACCACAGACACAAACACTCGTGAACGAAGCCTACGGCTCACGGGGCCGCACTTGTGATCTCGCACAGCGCACTGGCCTCTCACAAGTTTCCACTAGCTTCTCAGACCGCCGGTACACTAGAAGACGTCCCCCTCCACGGTTTAAATAGGCTCCAAGCCCAGAAACAACCTTTGGGACGTGATGTCATAAATTGACTGCTTTATGTAATCACCAGACTGTCTGGTGACTGAACCACTAGACTGTCCGGTGGCCCTTTCTCCTCCTGGGCCAGGGAAACACTCTCTCTGGAACCTATTACATAGGACACCAGACTGTCTGGTGCATACCATCACCAAATTTTCCGGTGACTTTCACTTTTGGACTTCTAGAGACATATTCTTTGAATTTTGGCTTCGACCTCACCGGTTTGTCTGGTGACTGCCACACTAGACTGTTCAGTGTCTTCTCTGCAGCAACTCCAGAGAGCGCCTCTCTCTGAACTCTGAAGTCCTGTTTCACAGGACTGTTCGGTGACCTCACTAGACTATCCGGCGGCTGATTCTTCGACTGAACTTGATCTTCGGTGTTCAACTTCGCTTTCTCTATCATCTTCAGTGCTTTTTGAGTATCTAAGAAGCATTCACACCCTCTATGACTTGTATGACAGGAGACAAATGACCTTACCCTCTTTAATATTACCGATGTTTCTATGAATTCTCTAGCTAGTCCTTAGCCTTGGTCTTTTGACGCCTCGAAAACTCCTCTTCTAGGAATCGTCCTTGTCATCCACTGAGGAAGCCCACCATGTTGATGTAGAATTAGCGGGGTGGTACCTACAATCACAACCGTTATCTATAGTATTCATTCAATTACCAAAATCAATTCATACCTTTTATAAGACTTGAAAGGTTATGAAGCTAATAATCTCACTCTTTTTGGTGATTGATGACTACCATGGTACTCACAAATAGGCTCAAACGAGATGAAAGAAGATAGAAAATAAAACGCATCTCAAAAGAACACTTACCCCTTACCTTGATGACTCCTCAGAAAATTTTTGCAAGAATTCCCCTCCTTTGTCATGGGTTGAAAGCATCGCTCTCCCCCTCTTTGGTAGCTCTCTCTTTCTTTGTCATCTAATCATCCAAAAAGATGGCACCGAGAAAGCATATAGAGAGGGAGAATGCTGGATCGACAAAGAATAGTGCATGATAGATAGAGATCAGGAGCGTAAATGCACGAAGGAACCTGCAAAACAGATACAACACTGGGAGCCATACAATAAATCCATGGGGTTAGTCCAAAATCAGGTGCATTCCAATGAGCTAAAAGAGTCAAATAGAGAACAAGCTCATCAAAATGTCACAAAAGAGCCAAAAAAATCCGCCAACCAAGAATCCAAAGCCCTAGCTACCCATCCACGGTCTCCCCCTAGACAGCTAGCCCTCAAAACGATACACCTCATGTCTCTCACCCAAACTCCTATAGAATCTAATCCTGCGCAACTGAAGAGCTGCATGCAGTGACGGTCTGTGGCTGCTCCTCTGCTGGTGCTGACTCATCTCCTCCCAGCTGCTCAACATCATCAAATGCGCTCAAGCCTAAAGAAGATGTCACAGAAGGCTTCTTGACATGAACTGAAGCTGGCTTATCTGCACTGGCAAAGGCTGCCTCCTCTGGTGAGTACCCGGCCTGGACCAATATAGCTGCGTCTGAAACTCTGAGCTGCTCGGTTGTGGTGGCTGCAGGCTGTGACTCTAAAGCCTCGAGCGGTGGCTCTGTCAAAACTGACTTAGCAATGGTTGCCATGAAAGAAAGAACTCTTGGAGCAAACGGAGAACTATCGATTGCTGTCCTTGACTCCAATGCCGGTACTGACACTCTCGGCTTTGCGAAAGCAAGCAAGACCGATTTGGAGTACGAGGAAACTAGAGAGAACTGAGAAGTGATGACTGGTGGACTAACTCCCCCAATAGTCGTAGCTGTGCTGGCTGCCCCAAAAGGTACAAAAGGTGAAAGCGGGGCTGAGACCAGTGTAGAAAATGTGGTTTGCTGCTACTGGCTCTGGCTCTACAACTCAGAAGTGAATGCTCGCACTGTAGAGTACTGAGGCTAAGGTGCTGTAGGCTAGAGCTGTGAAGGCAGGGGACCCAGTAGCGTGGTCGTCAGAAACGTAGAAAGTGGTGGGATATCGATCCTTTGGATATATGACGCAATAGCTTCAAAGCCGGTAGACATTTAAGATATGGCCGCTGCCATCTCCAACTGAGAGCGCTGCTACCTTTCATAGAACTCCTTGTCCTGCCCTCTCCTCTCCTCTGCGAGCTCTCTCTCTCTATCTGTAGCCGTTCCTCAATCTGAAGGCGCGCGAGTCAGATCTTTTCCTCAAACTCGACCCTCTCTCTGCGTATCCGCTCATCCTGCTGCTCTCGGTACCCCCTCTGCACTGCCTGAATAGCGTCCAAGCTGACAGCAAGTGCAGGGTTAAGCGTGGTACAAGAGGTTGGAGTCTCGGCCAGACCTGAAGCCTCAGTGCTCCCAGCACCCGGCTGTGCTCCCTCCGGAGCCTCAGTCTCAACCTCCTTCGGGGCTGTGGTCTCCTCTCCTCCGGGGGTGCTCTATGAAGCTGACACTCTAAGTACCCTGAAGTCAGATTGCTCTGCTGGACTGAAGGAGGTGGTAGTCTCTGGCAGTGTTGCATACTCCTCCTCAGTCATCACACTGGCTCTCCTCAGCATCAAACAGATATAAGGGGCAAATAGTAACTGACGTGCTCCTATCCCCTTATATATGACATCCTCCATCTGAACTAACAGCATATCTGTCAAATCAAAATTCTCGTGCCTCAGCAGAAAGCAAAGCAGCCACTGGTGCAGAAATAATAACCCGCTCTAGGTAGCCAGCCCATGGTGCAATAGACTTCCCTAGCATCCCTCTCAATAGACGCGCCTTGTGTGTCAAGCTTAGATGGTGCCTTGAATAGTGCTCTCGATGAGGTGGTGGGAATGCAACACTCATCTTATCATCACTATGCTCCATCCCTGCAAATGGTCAGAACAACGGTGAGAAGTCTACATGGGCTAGTGCATGGATCCAAGTCTCTAAAGATACGAACTCAAGAGCAGTCAAGATGTTGGTCCTCTGGATACATAAACCAGAAGTAAGAGCGGTCGGGGGAGATCCACAGTGAGGCATAGAACTCAAGAACAATCTCCTCACTATACCTCAGATGCTGGGTGAAGTCAGAAAGTCCAGAAAGATAAGAGACACTCCTCTGCTCAGTGCCTCTAAAGAACAGTGGCGATGTGCTGCAAACACTGAGCTTTTGCCCTTAGTGGCAAGCTGCCTCCTGTGGGCCTCAAATATCCTCCGCTGAAGAACTGTCCAAAACTGTCCTGCATCAACATGTCTGCCAGCGGGGACCCAAGCTATGAAGTCCACTCTCCTCTTGGCCTTGATGGCTGGGCCTTTCAAGTTCAGCAAATCAACCTCAACCTCTGCTAACCTGCCCATGGCCTGGTGAGCTCTCTCGGCTCTAGCTGTGCATACCTCGCAGACTGAAGTCCTCTGATAAGGGCACCTCTGTGTCCTCTGCTGTGAACTCCTTTGGGCTGCCTCTTCCTCCGCGGTTCTCGACTGTCTACTGGCAGAAGCTCTCTGCGGTTGCACCTCTGCCACCAAAGGGGTGGTCGTCACCCTCTGATGGGTCGACCTCCTCAGCTCTCCCTGGGACTCTGCTCCTCCTATCCTGAGAGCACCTGACCTCCTCTGTGGAGGCACGTCCACATCCGCTGCAGCTAGGACACGATCACACTCAGGGTCACTAGTCCGCTACTTCTTCTTCTACTTCTTCGGCTCAACTGCCTTGCCCTCCCCTTCTCCTCTGAAGATGGTCTCTACCTGCCCATCCTGTCAACTGATTCTGAGAGATATAGGATTAAGAGCTTGGCTCTTAACCTGTCCAAGAACTTTTGGACTGCCACAAAAACCAATGATCTGCCTCTGACCTCTATTATGATCTACTGTCCAACTGTCAGTGCACCATATAAGAATAAAATATAGGTTGTAAGCATAAAAGATGAGCGACTTGAAATGAAGTTTTAACGGTGGAATCGAGGATATATCACCGATCAAATAAAGCAAATGAGCACAATTTTTAAGAACTTCCATATGTAAATAAATCAAAACCTTGAGTAAGGATGTCGCATGTTGAACGTATTTTTAAGAACTTTCATTTGATCGGTGGATTTATAAGAACGTTAAACTTACGATAAAATCCATATATAACCAAAGATATAAGACCTTCCATATGTAAATAAATCAAAACAATTTTTGCATGTTGAAAAAAAAGTTTAAGCTATTGTCAGACGTTGAATATTCGACTTTTATTAAAATATTATATTTTAAAGGTTGTCGCATGTTGAACGCGCTGACTTCTCAAAAGTCGAATATTCAATGTTCGACTTCTCTAAATTCGCATATTCAATGTGCGATTTTGATGAAGTTGCATTTTGGTTGTTTGATTTCTCTAAAGTCGCATTTTGATTGTTCGATATGGTATTATTTCTGTAATTTCTCCAATTTGAGTATTATTTCTGTAATTTTTGAGAAAAAAGATAATATTTTAAAAAAATCCGCATTGGGAATACTTCACTGGTTTCCATCGCCGATACTCTAGATCCGGAACGCTGCCGCGAGAGGCGAGACCTTCACGCGCGAAACGCAGCAGCCGTGCGCGCCATTTCTTCTCCCCTGCCTCCGAGCTCAGCTCTCCCCCACTGGTGGAACCTCTTCAGTGGCGGAGCCACATTGATGAATGTGGTGAAGTGACACCAACAACTTTGATTTAGCCAAGATAAAATTCAGATTTATTTAATGGATGATACCAATTTCAATGGTTAAGATTTGGTGACGACACCATCAACATCAAATCCTGGATCTGCCCTGACTTCTCCCCACCGTCGCACCCTGCTCTCCCTCATCGCCGCGGCCCTTCACTCCCCACTGTCGCCCCCAGCTTCCAGTGCTGCAGCGCGCCCGTCGACGTCGGGGGCGTGTTTGGCGCCGGCGTCGCCATCTGCAGCCTCGACGCTTCCGTCTCTGCAGTGCGCCCGTACGCCTGCAGCAGTGCTGCGCTCGCCAGCGCGGGAGCCGGGCACGGTGGCACCAACGCCAGCCGGAGCGCAATGCTGTTGTGCCGCGTGTGTCCCGCCAGCGAGCCACGGTCGTCCATCACGCCCCGACGGTCGAGTACGACTCCGTGGACATGGGCAATGGCGTGCTGGTGGTGCTCGACAGCCGCGTCATGCTCCCCTGCTTCCTCACCATCTACCCGGTCCAGACCCTCGACGCCGACAGCTTTTAACCACCCGAATAAGTAACCCCAGTGAATGAATGAATGTAAATCCATATTCAATCACCGTGCTAATCGATCGCTAGGCTTCTTTCGTCATCGTTTTGGGCCTCTGTTTACTCTACTTTTCTGAAGTGTCAGGTGCCGTACCAACAGAAGCTGACCCTTTTTTTTTTTCGCTTCGAATCTGAATTGGTATAGAAACATTTCTCCTTCTGTTCTCCATTCAAACAGCAGCTACTCTTCTGCTCTCCCCCAGCATCACCTGTTATCTCCATGCTTATTTGGCCAAATTGTAGTTCCGTAATCAGCTATAGTATTGTTAAGGTAATTTAGCTTACTTATTTCTTGCCACAAATGATCAAACCTCTTCTATGAAAGAGAACATTAATTTTTTCTCTACATAGAAACTATGCATTGGAAGATATTAAATCTAAAGGGTAATTTATTGTTCTTTCTCCCTTTTAAAAACTCCCTCTAGAAACTATGCATCGGAGAATGCTTATCAAATGCAACGAGACCATGTTTTACGTCAGTTTCTTCGGTGAAAACAAGGGAGCAGAGGGACAATTTATCAATCCTCTGGAAGTAAATTAAAGAGAATTAGCTGTCAGGTCACGCAGAAACCTGGGTAGGCCTATCCACCAAAGAAAATGCTATACTACATTTAAATACTCCGATGAAGGAAACCACACCTGATGTCAATTTGTTAAGCCGATGCGCTCTACAACCTCCATCTTCTTTTTGACATAATCCACGTACATTTTGGGTCTTTCAAACTGAAACAGGATTACCTTATTTTAACAATCGTGAATACAATAAGCATGCAGATTTAAAGCTTCAAGAGCACCCAGCTACGAAACTCTTCGGTGCCGATTTACAAACAAACCTCGAAGTAAACCAACTCCGTTCCAAGCTTTAAAGCTTCATCATCCTTTATGACATAAAGATACAAAGAATAGAAATCAATGAATACATTGAATGCTTTGTAATTGTAATACACACAAGATAACAAAATCATTTATAATTAAACCTACCGAAATCTGCTCCATACGATTGTTAATCTGATCCAATTGATCCATCCACCTTTTTGACTGAGACAAACAGAGGACATGTTACCATCTAATAAAGAACACGAAGATAAACCAAAGATGTGGAAATGCAATTGCATGTATCATGTGAAGAAACAAAACCAACATCGAGACTCTTCTTGCCAAATCCTTTGAGAACTGTTTCAACAAAACCGGGATAGATGAACGACTTCTCTGAAAAGGGTTTTATTCAAAGCTTCTTCAAAACACATCTGCCAAGACATGGAAATACGCCATAAACAACATGAGTGCAAAAGCAAAAAATAACTATATATATATATATACACACACGATAGCACTATTCTACAAGAATAGGCTATTCTACACCTCGGTCGCTTGCGCAGCCCTGACCGCTCCCACACGCGTGCCCGAGCCTGACCGCATGCGCCCCCACCCGCTCCCGCACCCGTCCATCACCTCGCTCCGGCGGCGCCCCCGCCGCCGCCACTCGTCGTC
>BCLF01000154.1:357372-378126 GCA_001602275.1 Zoysia japonica | reverse complement strand
TTCTCGGCGCGCGACACCCTCGCCCCGACACCGCCCAGCGCCGGCGACCACCACCGCTGCCGGCGTCGCCCCTGGCGCCTTGCTGCCCCGCCCGTACAGCGCCCTTCTCCCAGTTTCTATGTCCGGCAATAGAGAGGATGAGCTTTAGGGTACAAATCCACGCAGTTAAAGGATTCTCCGGTGACAATGACATCGATGGCTGCGCCGCAAGCTCGCTGGTGATGAGATTTGCTCTGAAGGAGAGAAATTAATGAGACAATCTAGAGAAAATACTAAAAATAGTGAAAAATTACTGATTGAATCTGAAGAAATTACTGAAGAATTCAAAGAAATTACAGAGGAAAATCGAGTTGAAGAATTGAAAATTACCGAGGGCGATGAAATTACTGAATCGGTTGAAAAAAATTACTGAATGTCTGTTTTTGATGGGTCAACACGCGCGGGGCGCGGTCGGTTGGCGCGTGGGCACGGGCGCCTGGTTCGGTCGGTTGGCCCAGGGTGTATAATAGTATTTGTGTTTGTGTGTGTGTGTGTGTGAATATATATATGCAAGCATGTATGTATGTATTTGCTCAAGGCACAAGACAGCCAGCGAACCTCTTGCTTGGACATGAGCTTCCAAACCTCGAAATAAGCATGACCATACTCCTTAAACCTATGATTGCAGCGCAGTTCCTTAATGTACTCCTGTGTCAAAATATGTTTGGAGTCATCAAATGCAGCAGCAGGAAGCATTCCAAACAACTCAATAAAATGACTGGTTCTTACTTTATAGCCACGATTAGCTAAAGGACAAGGCAAATGGGGGAAGCGCACCGCGATCTTTACGGCCTGCCGAGCTCCTCTATGCTTGTACATTGAATTCTATAGAGCAAAAGGAGTTATCAAGGGTACTAAACCATACTCAGTAAGCATTATGACTTAGCTACGCTGTTTCACTGTTCATGTCCTTACCTGTTTATACTCGGAAGGCAGATAATTCTCAACCCACTACGACATGGTGAAGAAATTGTCAGTCCAAAGACATACATCACGTGCTTTTGAGCTTTTCAATAACTAGACATGGGATATATACCTTGATTTTCTTTGATATTTCTTCACAATATTTGACATAGTCGACATCAGTTTCATAGCTGCTAAAAGTAGTTCGGTAGTCTTCCCAGTCATCGTACTCATCAATGTGCTGCCATCAAAGGAGATAAACAGTAAGGAACAGTAATAGAGCCACTCTATGACGTTAGGACAGAACGATTGAACAGCATGCAGGCAGGAGCACACTACATTCTCCCGATTAATGGTTTGCACAAACTTCAGCACAAAACAAGAGTACCAAGTGAGAGTAAGTATAACTGTCACGATGGCCAATCTATCGGTGCCCAGCATGCAATTGATGTTATGAAAGCTACTTTGTACAAGGCGTTCATTACTTGTAAATCTCCTCCAAGGAGCAGAAAGAGAACAGAAAAAGCAGCCAGTGGTACAATACATACCGTGGTGCACCGTGCGACACCACGTGAAACAATTATAGTGTTAACGACCGGAACAATCAAAAGATAATATCATGTTTTCTTCAGTCGTGTGCAAGTTTTTGTCTAGGCTAGTCATATAAATTTCAGAAGATTTTGTAAAACGTAGCAGAAGGGAGAGCGCAAAAAGATCAGTATGTTATCACTGTCAGCAAAAGTTCCACAAAGCATATCGACAAAATCATGAATTCATTATTTTTTCCAATTCCCATCTTCCCTAAAAAAGGGTGTCAATCCAAAGATTAATTACTTCTCAACATTGTTTACAACTATGTGGTGCTGTTGTATATATGATGAAAACAAGCTAACAAAGAGGCAGCCCTTAGCCCATTATATAAAAATCTTAGCAGTTATCAAACTATCACAAAAAAAGGTTATGTGAGGACTTTACGCAGATTCTTATATAAGTTATCCCTAATATAATCAAATGCTGGTTAAGCAAAGGTAATAGGTAAAAGCACGCACCAATCTCATCGGGACTATGCGCTGGTAGTCATTCAACTCAAGAAGATGAAAGTAATGAGGGTCAATGGTCCAGCCAAACTGTTAGTGTATCTAGGCCCCTTGTGGGTTTTGGTGATAAATAACAACGTAATTAAAGAGATAACACGTTCTATTGAGTACTATGAGAAATTGCAGGTAATCAAAAAGAGAGAAAAGATGAGACGTGCCTAAAGAAGAGTTTATTGAAGATTCTTATTGTTTTATTTTCATCTTTGAGTTTAGACATATCGTACTATAAAGAGGGATGGGAAATGAAGTGGAAGAATCGAAGCAAATGCTCAAAATCTCCTGAAAATATCATTTCTAGAACACCACTGGCCGGAGTGTCTGTCTTTAGGCCAGAGACTCTGGCCCAGTTTATTCGAGTCAAGAGGACCCTTTGCCGGAGTGTCCGGCATATGGCCAGAGCTTTGGGCTTTTTCCTTAGATTCCAGTGCACCCCTCGCCAGCGTGTCTGGCCCCAGGCCAGAGACTCCGGGCATTTTTATCCGGACTCCAGTACACCCCTCGCCGGAGTGTCTGCCCCTGGATCGGAGACTCCAGATATTTTTCATCAAGTCCAGTACACCCCTTGCCGGAGTGTTCGGCCTCTGGTTAGAGACTCCGACGTTTGAATTCTGCCTCCTTGATTCCAGTTGGAGTGTCTGGCCTGGAGCCAGAGACTTCGGTGCCAGAGTGTCCGGCCCTTAGACCGGAGACTCTGATAAGGACATCCCATCATTAGATACCCGCGATGCTCCTCCACCTACCATATATAGTCTAATCACAAGAGCTCGTGCACGACAATTAAATTTTGAGGTGAGCTCGTTTCTAAACACATGTTTTTCTTCATTTGAGAATAGATTGCTACCTAATAATTTTATCTTGATTAGAAACCTTAGAGAGGATCAAAGGAAGCATAAAGAAGGACTTGAAGATGCTCCGAACCAGCAAGACACGTTGAACCCCGGAGGAGATTCAATCCAATTCGGAGTCGAGTTGTCCCCGGGTTTCAGGGAGCAGTCCACACTAAAACGGACGCCCAAGTCGCTACAGGAGCAGTTTTGGATGTTCTAGATATGGCTGGAAAGCTAAGAAGATGACCTTTCCAATGGCACCAGTCTCATCTCCAAATTCGACCGAAATCAGCGGAAATCGTTAAAAAAAGAGGACATCCAAAAACTTGCCTGGTGCTGCGACACTATCTTTTGGCCTTTGGACCTTGTATCTTTTCTAGGCGCATTAGTATTAGGGTTTGCCCTTAACGTCGACTTAAACTCTATAAATTTAGCAGCCGCCATCATTAGAGATAGGTTTTGATTAGTTTTCTCCTGTTTCCAAATAGTTTCACCGTTTGATGGCTTGTTGGTTATCCAACTTCGTGATTCAATCCAGATTTCGCAAGTGAGTTACGTTCTTCTTTGTTCTTGTTTGTGTTCTTCGATTCGCAGGTAAGGATTTGCCTTCTTGGTGAGGTCAATGGTGTGCGCACGGTTGATAACCAGAGGCGAAGTGGTGCTGCGATTGCGGGGTTGATAATTGAAGGGGTTCGAATTGTGTGTCGTATCTCCGTCAAATCGAGAGTTATCACGACCTAACGGAAGATCGAGAACCACGCACACATCAGACTCCGGTGGTTCTGACACTCCAACGACTCTTTTAGCGGAGAGGAGTATAAAAGGCTCCTCCCCAACGGGCAGAACTATCTCTAAGCCTCATTTTCGATCTGAACACTCTTGAGGTCATTCTCACGCTCTCTCACACTCTTGCTAAGGCTTCCTTGTATAGATTTGAGCAAGGAAAGTGAGAGGGTAATATTTCAAAAGCTTTGGGAGCATCTATTTGATTCCAATGAGCATTTGTGGAGGTGAAAACTTGATTTCGCGTTTGTTACCCTTGGAGCTTCAAGCTCCTAGACGACTAGGCGTGTTTGGGAGCTCCCAACTTGTGTGGTGAAGCCCCAGGAAGTTTGTATTGCCCTCCCGAAAGGGGTTTGATAGTGGAGCACTCATCTTGACATTGGTGGTCTCGTCTTGAGAGAGAGAAAGGGTTCAGTGCAACCAGGTTCTTTGTGAATCTCTCAACGGAGACGTAGGATCCTATGTGGATCTGAACTCTGAGTTAAATCTTTGTGTCTTCATGTGCTTTTTGTTTACTACCGGTTTGAGATCTATTTCCCGCTTCATTTACATTTTGGCATCGATCTATTAGGGTAGATTGTTCTAACTTCATTTACTTGTTTTTGTTGGCCCTAGTACTTTTGCGTTATCTTTTGGTTCAAGTAGATTAGCTAGATCTAGCCTAAAATTCCTGCATTCGAAGTTCACAGTAGTTGCCGAAGTGTCCGATCGGATACCGGAGTCTTCGACGCAGGAGGGTCTGGCCAAAGGCCGGAGCTTCTGGGGTCTGACAGCTTGTTTAAGTCTTAATTTGCAGAAAATTTTTAGGTTGGCCTATTCACCCCTCCCTCTAGGCCACTTTTAATTGGTATCAGAGCTAAACTCTCTGAATCAAGCTTAACCGCTTGGAGAGAAGATGAAGGGTCTAAGGGAATCTAGTCGAGTGAGTGAAGAATCAAGCGAAGAAGTTGAACATTCTTCTTCGAGTGAGAATGAAGGAGAATTCTTCCCATTCCTCAAGAGGAAGGCCAAAGAAGAGAAAAAGAAAAAGAAGGGAGTTAAAAAGGACTATTCTAAAACCCCTTCAATTATTCTTGTTATAATTGTAACACAAACTTCTTGTCGTTGCCTATTCGCAAACCAACTCAAATTGATGGGGTGAACTATACCAAGTGGAGGCACAACATGAAGTATCATCTATTTTTGCTCCACCAGAGCATATGGGACATTGTTTGTACAGGTGTTGAATATCCGAATAGTGATGATGATAAAGAACTCACTCTGAAATAAGAACAAGACCTCCACCGAAATGCTCAAGCGGTGACGGTTCTTCTCTCATCGCTCAATCAAGAAAAGTTCAACAAGGTTGATGGTTTGAACTCGGCAAAGGACATTTGGGATACACTTTGAGTTGCGAAGAATTGTCAAGATTGAGATGATTGAGGGAGAATTGGGAAGATTTGTTATGGAAGACAATGAGACCCCTCAAGAGATGTACAACCGACTCAAGATTCTTGTCAATAAGATTAGGGCCTATGAAAGCAAAAATTGGAGTGATCATGAGGTTGTCAAGAAGATGATTAGGGCTTACACGGTTAGGAACACAACCTTGTGTACACTAATTCATGAGAGCCCTAACTACAAGAGAATGACTCCCGATGAAGTGCTTGGAAAGATTATCAACCATGAGATGATGGAGAAGAAAGCCTAATATGTAAAGAATTTGTCAAAGAGTACCTCAAGCTCAAAGAATCAAGACATAGCACTCAAGGCTAACAAAAAGAGCAAAGACAAGAAGATAGTTGAAGAGAGCTCAAGTGATGAAGATGAAATTGACCTTGATGATGGAGACATGGCTCTCTTTGTCAAGAAATTCAAAAAGTTCATGAGAAAGGAGCGCAATTACCGTGATGACAAGAGAAAAGATAAGCCCAAGACAGGAGGTAAAAGAGTTGGCTACAATTGTAGGAAATATAGGAACTTTATTGCTAATTGCCCACATGAGAAGAAAGAAGAAGATGATGGCAAGAAGAAAGAGAAGTACTTCAACAAAGACAAGAAATTTTCAAAGAAGAAGTACACGGTGAAGCCCATTTAGGAATGGAATGGGACTCAAATGAGGAGAGTTCCAATTCGAATGATGAAGGCGTTGCTACATTTGCCATCAAAGAATCTTTATCGAGCAAATCTCTTTTCACCAACCTTAACAAGAGCAAGAGCACTACTCACACATGCTTGATGGAAAAGGAGAGCAAGCGTAAGGTAAAAACCAAATCCACCCTCCCTCATAAGTATGTTAGTAGTGATAAGAAAATAGATAATGATAGTGAAGATGAGGCCTTACTAAAAGGGTTAAGTAAAAGTGCTATCACTAAAATCAAAATGCTCATGGATCAAATAGTTGAGAGAGATGAGATTCTTGAGAGTGAAGAGAACTTTCTCATTCTTGAAAAGAAGAGAAACCTTGGGCTTGAGAATCTCCTAACTCTATAAAGTAAGAAAAATGAAGAGTTAGATCAACAACTTGCTTCATGCAAGAAGATTTGTAAAAGTTTTGAGAGTTCAAGTGGTGCACTTCAAGGAGGCTATGATGCCTTGAAAAAGGCTCATAAAGACCTTGAAGTGCAATTTGATACTTTTCGATCTAACTCTAAACCTAAAGATGCACCTAGCTCAACTAAAGCTTTCAAACATTGTGCCGGATGTAACAATATTGATCTTGAAGCTTGTGCTACTAATGTCAAATTGATTCATGACATGAAAGATCAAGTGAAAACTTTGACAAGATAAGTTCACCAAAAGAAGTAAGAGCTTGACGGTAAAAAAGTTGAATATGCAAGAAGTGCATATTTGAACACAAGGCGTCCTCATGTCAAGGACGGTATTGGCTATGTTCATGGTGGAAAGCAAAATGCAAGAGAATTCATGAATGGCCAAAAATTTCCAAAATTTAGAGGGAACCTACCAAAAGAAGCAAGCCAAGACCAAAGTCACTAATGATCTTTTAAAGTCTCATGATCAAGATGCTAATGCTTCTCATAGCATGTCCATGCTATTTCAAACTTTTGATGCATCATATGTTTTTATAAAAAACAAGCATGGTAGAATCGTTACTAAATATGTTGGGCCACGCAACAAGAAATCAAAAGCTTGTGTGTGGGTGCCCAAGACTCTTGTGGCTAATGTGACAGGACCCAAACAAATTTGGGTACCTAAAAACAAGGCTTAACTTGTTTTGTAGGTGTACTCCTCCGGTGGATCAAGTTGGGTGCTAGATAGTGGATGCACCAATCATATGACCGGAGAGAAAAGGATGTTTACATCCTACCAAAAAAATGAAGATTCAATGGAGAGTATCACTTTTGATGACAATGGTCAAGGAAGAGTGCGTGGTTATGGTAAAATTGCTATCACAACCGAGCATTCTATTTCTAATGCTTTGCTTGTTGATTCCTTGGAATACAATTTGTTGTCTGTTTCACAACTTTGTGAGATGGGCTGTAATTGTTTGTTTACTAATGAGGGTGTGACGGTCTTTAGAAGGAGGGATGACTCAATTTCCTTTAAAGGTATGTTAAAGGGAAAGCTCTATCTCGTTTACTTTTCAATAGATAAGGCTCAACTTGACACATGTTTAATTGCAAAGTCCAACATGGGTTGGTTGTGGCATCGAAGACTAGCCCATGTTGGAATGAGAAATCTTAATAAGCTTCTAAAAGATGGTCACATTCTAGGACTAACCAATATTGTGTTTGAGAAAGATAAGCCTTGTGGAGCATGTCAAGCTGGAAAACAAGTTAGAGCGCCACATCCCGCCAAAAACATCGTGACAACAACAAGGCCATTGGAATTGCTTTATATGGATCTGTTTAGTCCAATAGCCTACATAAACATTGACGGTAACAAATATGGTCTTGTAATTGTTGATGATTATTCTCGTTTAACTTGGGTTTTCTTTTTGCATGATAAGAGCGAAGCTCAAAGAGAACTCAAGAAGTTCTTGAGAAGAGCTCAAAATGAATTTGGCTTAAGAGTCAAGAAGATAAGGAGTGATAATGGAAGCGAATTCAAGAACACTTAAGTGGAGGAGTATCTTGATGAAGAAGGCATCAAGCATGAGGTTTTGGCACCCTACTCTCCTAAAAAAAATAGAGTTGCCGAAAGGAACCGTACACTCATAGAGATGGCAAGAACCATGCTCGATGAATACAAGAGCTCCGATCGCTTTTGAGCCGAAGCGGTAAACTTGGCATGTCATGCAACCAACCGGCTCTATCTTCATCGCATCTTGAAAAAGACCCCTATGAGCTTCTGACTGGTAGCAAACCTAACGTCTCTTACTTTCGTGTTTTTAGAAGCAAATGTTATATTCTCAACAAGAAACACAAATCATCCAAGTTTGCTTCAAAAGCGAACGAAGGTTTTTGGCTTGGTTATGACTCAAACTCTCGTACCTATCGTGTCTTTAACAAAAACTCCGGTTTAGTTAAAGTCACATGTGATGCGGTGTTTGATGAGACTATTGGCTCTAAATAGAGCAAGTTGATATTGATATTTTAGATGATGAAGAAGCTCCATGTGATGCATTGAGAAGGATGGCAGTTGGTGATGTGCGTCCACATGATCCACAAGATATCCAAGATGATTCATCCTGTAATGTAACATGAACTACAACACAAGATGAAGCCCAAGAAGAAGAGAAGGGCAACGATCAAGGAAGAGATGATGAAGAAGAGCAAGATGAAACAAGACCTCAAGTGTCACACCTACAGTCCATCAAAGAGATCACTCCGTTGACAACATACTTGGTGATATTGAAAAAAGGGTAACCTCTAGATCATGAGTCGCTACTTTTTGTGAACATGACTCTTTTGTTTTCTCCTTGGAACCATTTATGATAGAAGATGCACTTCATGATCCGGATTGGGCGATTACCATGGAAGAAGAGTTGAACAACTTAAAGAGAAATAAAGTCTGGTCCTTGTGGAGCGTCCAAGTAAAATGTTGTGGGCACTAAATGGGTGTTTCGCAACAAACAAGATGAGCATGGAGTCGTGACAAGGAACAAGGCAAGACTTGTGGCAAAAGGTTATTCACAAGTTGAAGGTTTAGATTTCGATGAAACCTTTGCCCTCGTAGCTAGGCTTAAGTCAATTCGTATACTACTTGCCTATGCTACTCACCATGATTTCAAGCAATATCAAATGGACGTGAAAAGTGCATTCCTCAACGGGTCAATCAAAGAAGAAGTGTACGTGGAGTAACCATCGGGTTTTAAAGATGACGAATATCCTAACCACGTTTATAAACTCCATAAGACACTCTATGGGCTTAAGTAACCTCTTAGAGAATAGTATGAATGCTTTAGGGACATTCTCGTTGAAAGTGGTTTTACAATTGGAAAAGCCGATTTCACCCTCTTTACAAAAAGAGTTGACAATAATTTATTTGTATGCCAAATATATGTCAATGACATAATATTTAGTTCTACTAACAAAACTTTTTGTGATGAGTTTCGTAAGTATAACATCCCATAAATTTCAATTAATAAAGCGGTGAGTTATTCTAATTTTCGTTCCAATCAAAAATCATTTGTCCCGAATTTCATTCTGTCTAATTCGAAATCCTTCTTTCTAAATTGTTCCGATGCCGAAATAATTTGGTCCACATAATTTTTCGTTGGGGCTAAAATTATTTTTCGGAAATTTCAAATTTATTTTCAGATCTCTAAATAATTTTCTTAAATTATTTTTTCCTCAATATTATCCTCTACCTCCTACCCCATTTTAATCCCCTCTATAAATATCCCCTTCCTTCTTATCCCTTTTCCCATTCTCCTTTTCCCTTCCAGAAAAATCTCCACATCGCTCCGACGCCGTCACTGAGTCGATGCTCATCCTCGTCGACTGCGCCAGCTCCGGTCCCGCGTTGTCTGCACTCCGTCCCGCGTGCTCCAAGCGTCGGCCGCCAGCTTCCTTCCTCGCGCCGCGAGACGCCGTCCGTCGCGTTGTCGTCGACCGCGTCGCCGCACCGATTTCCACGTCGCGTGGATTCCTCCGGTCCGAAGCCTGTCGCCACCCAAGCAACTGCCTCGATCCGCGCCTGGAGACCGCGTCACGCGTCGCCACTACGAGCCGTCACCCGTGTTGCCTCCACGCATCGTCTGCGTTGACCGTGTCGCACTGCCATTGACCCGTCCACGCACGTCGGTCGTCATCGCATCACCATTCGTCGCTGTCACTGCATTGTTCCCGCGTGACGCCGGCCGAGCCAAGCCGCGTGTTCCGATCTCCAGTACTTCGGTTCCAGTACGATCTTCGTTTTTACCGGTACTCTGGTTTCCGAGTTCCCGATCTCCGATCCTCCGATTTCCAGTTCAGGTGAGAAATTCCCCTCTCTTCAATTACTTTTTCCTCTCTGATTAATTGTTAAATTAATTGCTAATTTATTTGCGATTAATTGTTCTGTGATTAATCTAATTCCTTGTGGTTTAGATTCTCTACGATTTTTGGGGAACTCCGTTTTGATCTCAGTCATTTCCTAAAATTGCTCTGTTAATTTGTCTTGTCGTGATTGTCGTGTAGGATTTTCTGGGAAACGTTTTGCGCACGTTTAACCTAGTAGTTTCAATTTAGATTTATTTACCGGTTTTAATTGTCATGTACCTAGTATCTGACCCCTGTTCGTACTGTGTTTAGCTATTGTTCTAGAGGAGGAGTTCCGCGAGCCATCTTAGTTCGACGACCTGGATCTCGACTTCGATCCCGAGTTGCCAGGCAAGCCGCATTTTTTGATCACTTTGTACCCAGTATTTTAAACTGCATGTTTTGTTTGAAACCCTAATTTGCATGCCACCTATTTTAAAATATGCTAGCAACATTCCTAAGCCGTGCCTATTTACTGTTTCATAAATATGAACCCTAAGATTGCTTTAGAATAATTATTTTATTTTTATGCTTAGCCATGCTTAGTCGCATTTATTTTTTACCTGACACCTATCACTATAAAAATAGAATTTATATTAAATGATTTTGAACTGTGCTTCAAGTGTGTGAGTTTTGCAAATAACTATACATAACTATTTAGCGGAGGCAGGATGGAGTATAAAGAGTTGGGAGATTTTTGAGAAGTCCCTGTGGGCGTACCTATTGCAGGTACAACGGGAAGATCCGGGCTGAGATCTTTTCGTGAGACTTCTTGTTGGCGTTGAGGTTGGAGATAGTGCTTGCCCCGGCAATGAAGGACCGAGTCCTTCGAGCTTTATACGCTCAGTTGACAACCATGCACACCACGTTACTCTGTATGGGCAGTTGGCTTAATCTTGAAGCTTGTCGAGACTGGTTGTTTATCCGTGGGTTGGCGGTGTTGTGTTAGTGTAGGGTAGAGTTATGACTCTCTACATGAGATCAAGATACCCCACCTGATCAGTGGTAGACTCCTCATAGCTCCAGGATCCGATTGCGTAGGCATTTGGGATCCCTGTCCTAGAGGACGGATGACGTCAGTTAAAGCTTGTGGATGGATCTTGTGTGTTCGTCGGGACTACGACGGTAGTTCTCGATGACGCTTCTTGTGGGTCCAGGTGCATAACCTCTGCAGAGTTATAGTCAATGCGCATTGCCACGTTCTTTTGGAAGGACACCCCGCTGACTTGTGCTCCTCGTTGAGTAGTTTTGTTTTCCTTCCTCCTCTTTTATTTCAAAATGTTTTGGACTCCGGCTTTTGAGTTGTGGCCGAGTGTGGAGATTACGCCGGCATTTAAAATGAACCCCCGTTCGGGATAACGGAGATCACTGCGGGGCAAGATAATAAAATTTGACAGTTTTAAAATAAAGCTCTCTTGCATCTTTAAAATAAAATAAAATATTTTAAACTTGCATTTAGAACTTGAGCCATGCCTTTACCCTTGAAACTATTTGCATGCATACATTGTTGTTAGGTAGTACGCGGTTTGCTGAGTATTCGTACTCACGGCTTTCTAATTTGTTGTTTTCAGAGGATACTCTCAGTTTCGACTTCGACTACGTCTCCGACGAACCGTGAAGTCTGCTCCTGCGCTCAAGCTAGCCTGTGTGGAAGAGCTTCGCTACTGCTGCCATGTTGATGCTTCCGTCACTGCTCTTGTTGGATTCTCGATAGTCATCTATCTGCTTTGAGATGTTTCCAGCCTGCGTGTCGATGGACCCCTTTAGAGGATTTTTGTTCTAATAAATTTACTTTGACTTGCTATTTTCTATTCTCGTTTCTTGTTTAATATTTTTGTTATGGTTTCTTGATTGATCGCTTGTGATGTCGTGCTTGCCAAACACTTGGGATTGGCAAGGTCACGGAAGATCGAGACTTATCAAAAGGTAAGAAAAAACTCGGTCGTTACAGTAAGGTCATGACAAAAAGATTTGAGATGTCCATGATGGGGGAGTTGACGTTCATCCTTGACTTTCAACTGAAACAACTCAAGGAAGGGACGTTCATATGTCAAACCAAGTACACCCATGACATTCTCAAAAAGTTCAAGATGGCGGATGCTAAATCTATCAAGACTCCCATGGGGACAAATGGCCATCTTGATTTTGAATTCGGCAAAAAAGCAGTGGATCAAAAGGTATATCACTCCATGACTGAATCCTTGCTTTACCTGTGTGCGTCTAGGCCCGATATCATGCTTAGTGTGTGTATGTATGCAAGATTTCAAGCCGTTCCAAAGGAGTGCCATTTAAGAGCCTTTAAGAGAATCTTAAGATATTTAGTTCACACACCAAAACTAGGGCTTTGGTATCTAAAGGGTTTCACTTTTACTCTCATTGGATATTACGATGCGGATTATGCCAGATGCAAAGTGGATAGAAAGAGCACATTGGGGACTTAACATTTTTTGTGAAGATCACTTGTATCATGGTCCTCCAAGAAACAAAACTTCGTTGCCCTATCCACCGCCGAAGCCGACTACATAGCTGCGGGTAGCTGTCGCGCCCAATTGCTATGGATGAGGCAAACCCTTAAAGACTTTGGCTACTTTGAGAACAAAGTCCCTCTCCTATGCGACAATGAGAGTGCCATTAAAATTGCTAACAATCCTTGTGATCATAACCGCACAAAGCACATAGACATCCGGTACCATTTCTTAATAGATCATACATTAAAGGGGATATAGAGAAGTTCTATGTACCTACCAAAGACCAATTGGTCAATATTTTCACCAAGCCTCTAGATGAGAAGCGGTTTGTGAATTTGAGAGTGAGCTTAATATCATAGATTCTTGAAATGTGGCTTGAAGTAATGCACATCTGCTTGTTGTTCTCTCTTTGTTTGATAAACAAAAGATTTGTGAAAACATTGAGTGATTTTCAAAACTATGTTATTCGTTCTTGTCACTTTTTGGCATACATACTTGACTATGGTGATTATTGTTATTGAAATGTTGATTGTTGACTAATCACCATTAGTTAAGACCTTATTATAAGTCTCACACTCCATCTATCTTCTTTTCACCATCAAAATCCACTTCAAATTCAATCTAAAAATTCATTCCAGAAGACCCCCTGCTGGAGTCTCCAGCCTATTGCTGGAATCTCCGGTGTCTGAGTCTTCGGCCTATGGCCAGAGTCTCCGAGGGTCCTCGGGTATTTAAGTCATCTAACCGTTTCCAGGGTTCTTTTTAAAACCCTAGCGCATCCAACACCCTCAAATCATCACCTCTTGCTTCGTGCTTGAATCTTAGACTTTGGAGTAAGATTTCTATGGGAAATCACTTCTGCAATCCTTCTCCGGAGTCTCCGATCTTCATGCGGTCCTTTTCTCAAGTTTTTGTAAGTAATCTCATTTTGCCCGATCTCTCTCCCTAGAAGGTTTTAGGTTGTTCCAATGCTTCCAATCATGCTACCACATGTTTCTAAGGCAATGCTAGCAATATGACAGTTTTTCCATGGCTAAAACCGTAGATCTACCAAAATCTTCATCCAAACAAGTTTTAGCCTGATCTAGTTTTTTAGGAAGTTTTGGATGACAACTCTTTGACAAAGTTGTGTGTATGAACATCTAGAACCACCACCAAAAGACATTTCTTGATCCACCCAAGTTTTTGGCAATGATTTGAAAAAAAATTGATCTAACCGGAGTGTCCGGCCACTGGCCGGAGTCTCCGGTGTCGCAGTTTCAGGTCCCTAGCCAAACACTCTGACCCTGCCCGTTCTGTTCCAACTTTCCAAATTCAATTCCAAACTTCTTTTAGCCTCTTCTTCACATCATATGGGTTCCACACTGCTTGTAATTCATTTCTTTGGCAGATGGCTCGTACCAAGAATCCTCAAGGCAATAGCCCCGCAAGTGAAAACGAGATAGTGCCGAAGTGAAGTCCATTGGTTAAAAGGAAGAGGCAGCCCAGCCGTTCTTCTAGCGGCATTATAATTCGGGATTCACAAGAGGGCGGTTCCTCTAGGCCTGCCTCAAAGAAGACAGCTCACCCAAAAGCCAAAGGAAAAGCAAAGCAAAGAGGAAAAGGAAAAGGGCTTATGGGTGGACAACTGATCCGGTTGAGTCAGCGGGGCAGCACAAGGGTACTCGGCCTCTCAAGCGCAATGTTGTCTATCAAGGGCTCTATCCCAAGGTGGAGTATCCTCCGACTGTCGAACCTAGGATGATGGTAGATTACAAACGGGGCAAACATGATTTGATGCCCAGGAGACTTGAGGACCCCTATCTGTATGAGACTGAGGATGGGGTTGTGAATCATCGGTTCCACAAAATGTTTCAACTTGATTGGTATAGATCCGTAATCTTTGACAAGAAGAAGAACAGAACCACCCCAATGAAATGGATTGACTGGGATTACATGGAGAAGAAGAGGGACCCAGTGTTTGATGAAGCGATCAGAATGTGTGAAGCTAGAAATGTCAAGAAGATCATGAGTTTCAAGCACGGATGGAATGAGGAGCTCATTGCTCAGTTCTATTCCACTTTTTGGATTGATCATGGCGAGGATGAGGTGCTGCATTGGAGCCTTGAGGGCAACCATTTTCATGCATCTTGCCAGTTCTTTGCTTCTATTCTTGGATTTGATAATGAAGATCTTGCTAAGGAGAACATTCATGGTGGAAGGATATTGAACAATGAGGAGATCACCTTCATGTATGACCGTGACTTTGAGCCTCCTATCTATGGGATGGTTCATGGTATGGCTCCATACTATAAGATCCTCACCACTCTCTTCCGTCACACAGTAGATCCCAAGAGTGGTGATGCTACCAGTGTTTTGCATAACATGAAGACTTTGCTCTCGTATATGCAAGACCACCCGGACAAAGCAAATGGATTTAGTGTGTTCTTGTTCATCTATTCATCCATCATCGAGAACTCCATCTCTCCAACGAAGAGCTGCGGATATGCTCCTTATGTCATGGCACTTATTGAGCGGACTTGTTGCACTGGGCTCTCTCATGACAAAATTTACAGTCCCTACAGAGTGCATCCCATCAAGATCTCCACTGTTCCCCCTTCTCGAGCTGACTCTCCCGTTGGAGGACCCTCCACTTCCACTGGGACTCGCTTTGACAAGACCCAAGCCTCGAGAAAGAAGAGCTCCTTGATCTCTAGAGCTCTTCGTTCAATCTTCAACCTTTGCTCCTTTCAAGCAAGGAAATCCAAGAAGCACTTTCAGAGGTCTCATGAGCGCTTCTCCTATCTTGAGGACAAGGTTCAAAGGCTTGGTGCTCAAGCCTCTCTTCAGTTCACTCCTCCCCGTGAGTACTCTCCACCTTCTCCTTTTGAGCCAGAGCCAGATCCTTGGGCTCCATATCATCTTGCAAGAGGTTGCTGGAGAAGATGAAGATTCTAGTGAGGGAGATGATCTGGAATATGAAGAAAAAGAAAAGGATGATGATGGCGACAATGGAGATGATGGGGATGATGGCAGAGCTGCTGAAATTGAAGAATATAACTTCTATTGAGCTTCACTTCACTTTTTTTCTCCTTTATGGCGATGTGATGCCAAAGGGGGAGAAGTAGTTATCTTTATCTTGTTACTCATGTCGAGTGTTTGTGAGACTTGTGTTAAGACTATATTTGAATGATTGTAATCTTAAGACCTTGTACCTTTATTATCATGTATGGTTGTATTGGTGCTTGTTTACTTTCTCGCTTTGCATTTGTGTGATTATAACTTATCATAAGCATCACTTATATATATTGTTGTCACACACTCTAGTTGCACTCCACAGATGCATTGATATAGGGGGAGCCCTCACAAAGTTTAACTTTGCAACATGTGCATTTTGGCTTGTCATGCCATATCTTGTTCTATATGCACACATTGAGGGGGAGCTCATTGTATCAAAGCATCTAAAATCTTGTTTTTATCGCTCTCTTGAAGCTTTAATTGTGTTGTCATCAATCACCAAAAAGGGAGAGATTGTTAGTGCATCTAGGCCCCTTGTGGGTTTTGGTGATAAATGACAACGTAATTAAAGAGCTAACACGTTCTATTGAGTACTATGAGAAATTGCAGGTAATCAAAAAGAGAGAAAAGATGAGAAGTGCCTAAAGCGGAGTTTATTAAAGATTTTTATTGTTTTATTTTCATCTTTGAGTTTAGGCATGTCGTACTATAAAGAGGGACAAAAAATGAAGTGGAAGAATCGAAGCAAATGCTCAAAATATTTTGAAAGTATCATTTCCAGAACACCCCTCGCCGAAGTGTCCGGCCCAGTTTATTCGAGTCCAAAGGACCTCTTGCCGGAGTGTCCGGGCCTTTTCCTTGGATTCCAGTACACTCCTCGCTAGAGTGTCCTGCCCCAGGCCGGAGACTCCGAGCATTTTTATCCGGACTCCAATACACCTCTCGCCGGAGTATCTGGCCCCTGGACTGGAGACTCTAGGTATTTTTCACCGAGTCTAATACACCCCTTGCCAGAGTGTCTGGCCTCTGGTAGGAGACTTTGACGTTTGAATTCTGCCTCCTTGATTCCAATCGGAGTGTTTAGCCCTTGACCGGAGACTCTGGTGGTTCTGACACCTCAACGACTCTTTCAGAGGAGAGGAGTATAAAAGACTCCTCCCCAACGGGCAGAATTATCTCTAAGTCTCATTTTTTACCTGAACATTCTTGAGCTCATTCTCACACTCTTGCTAAGGCTTCATTGCTTAGATTTGAGCAAGGGAAGTGAGAGGGGAATCTTTCAAAGGCTTTGAGAGCATCCCTTTGATTCCAACGAGCATTTGTGGAGGTGAAAACTTGATTTCGGGTTTGTTACTCTTGGAGCTTCAAGCTCCTATATGACTAGGCATTCTTGGGAGCTGTCAACTTGTGTGGTGAAGCCCCGTGTTGCCCTCCCGAAAGAGATTTGATAGTGAAGCACTCATCTCGACCTTGGTGGTCGTCTTGAGAAAGAGAAAGGGTTGAGTGCAAACCAATTTTTTGTGAATCTCTCAACAGAGACGTAGGATCCTCTGTGAATTTGAATTTCGGAATAAATCCTTGTGTCTCCGTGTGCTTCTTGTTTACTACCGGTTTGAGATCTATTTCCCGCTTCATTTACATTTCGGCATCGATAGATTGTTAGAGCTTCATTTACTTGTTCTTGTTGGGTCTAATATTTCCGCGTTATCTTCTGGTTCAAGTAGATTAGCTAGATCTAGCCTAAAATTCTTGCATTCGAAGTTCACAATACTTGCCAGAGTGTCCGGTCAAATACCGAAGTCTCTGACGCCGAAGTGTTCGAAGGCTGATAGTTTGTTTAAGTCTTAATTTACAGAAAATTTTTAAGTTGGCCTGTGCATCGCCCCCTCTAGGTCACTTTCACAAACATTCTAGGACCTGGCTCGAAGGGGTTCTCAAACACCAAATCTGGCAGGGATTGGGCAGTGCCATCCACCTGAATGTGTCCAGATTTCTTCAAGATCTGCACGGGAAAATGGACACAGCGCATAAATCATAAATTAGCCAAATAATCAGCAGATATGCCAGGCAGTGCGAACGGGAAAGGCATGGTTGTGACTGGCAAACGATGTGGTGGTACGGACATAAAAGCTACATGCGCAGCGGATCTTACCTCGTACTCTTTAACACGAAGGCCGCGTAGGCGTTCAGGCAGCGCATCTACGGCTTCGCCTCTCATCTTGAGCAAGTGGTTAACGAACATGCAGTCCCAGCGCGATTGGAGCTCGTCACCGCAACGATGTAGCTCCTCATATCCAATGTCGTACCGCTGAGAAAACGAACTCCTCCGGTCCTTGTCCGGCGCCTCGCTCCTCCTGGACCTGGGACAAGTTGTGCATCCGTTGCACTGTCAGACGACAAGACAAGATCGAGAGGAGGAGATGTGGTCGAATTGCCCTTAATACTACCACTCCTTCATATGGGACTAAAATACCCCTGACTAAGTCTTTTTTTCCCCTCAACCTCGTCGTCTCCGACTCGCCCGTATGTCCCTTTTCTTCTTCCCCGCATCCTCCCTGAGTCTGTGCAATGCAACGGCATCGACGAGGGACCTGACGGCCGTGCGTTCATGTGAGGTAAGCTCGTCCGACCATGTCTTGTTGAGTCTCCGCGTGCCCTCCTCACCGCTGTCCAGCCCCCGACTTCACAGATATTCCTCCATGCTGTGTATGCTCTGCGACGAGAACCTCATCGGCAAGGGTAGCTTGGGGACCGGGTGCGTGTAATGCGTCACCTGCACAAATTGTGCCACAGATGGCACGAGGGGAACCGTGGCCTGAAGTGTTTGGACTGGCAGAAATCTAGACAAGAACCTGGAGTGCAAGTTCGAGTTGGAGATGAGCATCCTCGGTACATCCAACACACCAACATCATTAAGCTCATGTGCTGCCTCTCTCGCATGGAGACCCAACTCCTCATTGAGTACATGGACTACGGCAGCCTGCCTCACCAACAAGTGGCTGGCCAGGGGCACAAACGATGACGGCTTCTCTGCTTCGACGTTCCGACAAAGAGGATTGGGACATCGTCACTGATAGCTTGGCAAGGGGAGTAGGATGGGCAGCGAGACCCTCGATCTGAAAAGAAGGGCGTGTGGCGGAGGCGACACAAGGGTCAGGACGGAGGTGGCGAGCTGTGCTGTCGCTGATGAGGAGCAGTGCAATGGGGTGGGGAGCAAGGCAAAGTATTCACCGATGGCAAGTGAGAACCTGAGAGAAAGAAGGGTAGTTTAGTCAGATAAGTCACTGTGAAAATTTATTAGTGACTAAGATTAGATTAGATGGCCAAAGAGTGGCCGAGTGGCAGTAGTAAGAGCAATTTGAAGATACGGTGATAAAAAATTAAAAGCTATTAAAAATAATGGCAATTCCATGAAGGGGCCATCGAATCGAGTGACAAAAAATTAAAAATCTCCGTTGGGGACATCATTTTTATCCGAATAAAACTTAGTCTCGGTTCCAAAAAGCAATGACTCACCTCTCCCTTCCGAAAAGCAAAAGGACTTACCGCTCACTTCTCTTCGCGATCTGGTCTGCCGTGGGGTTAGGGGCGGGCGGCGGCGGCGGTGGCGTCGTAGTGCCTTTGGATGGCGGCGCTGTGTATCCATACAACAGGATAGTTATACGTGGACCGTGGTGCCAATAAGTCGACAAAGCCCATCACGGAAGCCTCCGGAGCGGGGCAACTTGGGCCAGCCATGTTTCGCAACAAGGTCCTCGTCCGCGCGGCCACGTCCTCCCCGTCGTCCGCGCCGTCCGCGCCGCTTCCGCCGTTCCTCCTCCGCCAGCTCTCCCTCCGCGCAGCCGTCCCCGTCCCGGCCCTTGATCTCGAAATCCTCTGCAGCAGGCTCTCGCGCCGCTACCGCCTCGCCTGCCTCCCCCAAGCGCCCGCCGACGCGCTCCTGGTCTACCAGGTCTCGCTCTCTCGCTTCGCATTCGGAGGAGCAGCGACGCGTCCATTCCCGGTAACGAAATCTAAGCCTACGGGTTCCGGTCGTTGCAGAGATGCCAGTCCCGCGAAGCGGCTGCGGCGGTGGCCGAGGTGACGGCCGCATTTCCCGGCGCCTCGGTGAGTGCTACTGCCTGCATCCTCCTATCACGTTGTGCCCCTAACCTGTTTGACTTTGTGCTCCGGTGCGTGGCTTTAATGTTTGGTGCTAGGTTTATAACAAACTTTACCGTTCAGTATGCTTTTACGGCATTGTAGGTGGGCGAGGAGGAGGAGCTGCCATGTTCGGGCGAGCTGGTCGCGAAGGCTGTTGGGTGTGGGTTGCGCTCCCTGATGCTCGAACATGGGTGGAGGTGTCTTGGAGAGACTATTTTTGTCTACTCGACGTTTGCTGATAGCGAGGAGAGGACTGATCTCTGTGCTCTGAATGTGGTATGGTGTTTCTGGCCTACTCGACAGTTTTGAATGTTACCCTATGGATGCACGTCGGTGCACCATGTGGTTTCATCTCTTGACCATGAACCTCCATTTGCATCCACTATCCTGTTTATCGACATGGAAATGCAGTTATACTTTACTCAAATGCAAATCTGTTGATTTATTTGTGTTGTTTGGATTTCGGTATACATTGTTCAAATGAAAAATTAGTTTTATACATATTGAACATGCTGCCGGAACAGGATGCTGCTTGCAGATTTACTTACATTTATAGTTTTTCTCCTCCCCGTATCCGTTAGTAGTTTGTTACCATTAAGCTATGAAATGCTTTGATTGGACTATTTCTGTTTTTTGTCAGTTTCTTCCTTACTAGCTATTGATCATATGGTGTACCTGTCACATAGTTTTCTTTATTATCTTAATGTTGAATTGCTACAGGATGTCCAATTAGGGAGAAATGATGATTTTGAATTTGTGGTCTCACCTGATGCATTTCGATTTGCTACTCATAAGGTATCTTCTACTTTTTGTCTGTATTTACATCATGGAGCAGAAATAGTTACAGTATCCACATAATATATTCAATGTCTTGATGCTAGGTTTCTGATGCTGCTAGTTGCCATATGATGGAAACATTCCACCCTAAGAAGGGTTTAGTATCTTGTTGGTGAAAACAAAATGAAGACAAAAAATAACAAAATAACTGGCTGGAACCATATATTTCATTAATCATATGGGATTTACAAAATACAGAATCCCAACACATGACACTGCCTTCTTCTGTCTTCTGCGTCCATGCTTAAGGAGAGAT
>BCLF01000154.1:326053-355422 GCA_001602275.1 Zoysia japonica | reverse complement strand
TGTCTTTGTGGATGAGTTTTGTTATTTTTGTGAGTTAATTGGGGAACAGAGGGAAAACCCTTCAGAGCACATTAATTTATAAATAGAGATGTCTATACAAGAGTTCTTAAAAGTTCAAAGTGTTTAGGATAATCAAGGTCCACAGGATTTACTGCTAAATCTGAAACATTGTGACATTGAAGAGTTCACTTTAGATAATGTTCTTGGTATTTTCCCAGCGTGCTAGATAGAACTTCTTAGAAGTCTTTCCTTTGTGGAGCGTCGCATTAATCCAACATTCTCTTCCACAGATTCAAGTTAGAGGGCACTTTTGTGAATACTTCTTAATTCCTCTAGTTCCATATCAAATACACACATCTCCTTGAAGATTGGTTTTCCTGTCAAAAGCACTCCTCTTCTTTGCTCCAATCATTCAACTATCTCAAGAGAGTGATGTATATCTATCAAATCAGAATATTGTCTTCTATGATGTAATTATTTATACACAGTGCAGACTTAGAGCCACTATTCTCTCATATACCATACTCTTATGCAGCACGAGTTACACTGTTCAAGCCTTCATTCAGCAGATATAAACCAGCAGAAAAAAGGAAATTGAGATATTCGTTGGGTAACTATTGTTTCTTACTAAAATTATTTTAATGTAATGCCTTACTAGTCATTGATCAAATTGTTAATTCATTTTCTTCCACGAGAATGGTATTTCCTCTTCACTGCTTATTGTTGCTGTATTAGAACATGCTGCTCTTGATAATTCAAATAAATCAAGTAATATTGATGCTGCCGCAAGCCTTTCTTATCATGTTAGCTCATCAAGTGCAAGTCTTCCCATGCAAGTCACTCAGGTACAGAACCAGCATGCATAGCCGATTTAATTTTCCAATTGAAAAATACTGTTATATGCGGGCTCCAATAGGGCAGTGTTGTACCTAATTCCATAAGAGCTGAGTAGGAAAAGGCTTCTGGCAAGAATCTGCCACTTTCCATTTGGGGCCACAGGAGGTCACAGGAATTGTATGACCAAAGTATGGTTGCAATGTGGGTTCAGCTGTTGCCAGCTGGGTATCCAGCATGAGTAGAAAATTAAATACTAAGAGCATCACACTATTGCTAAATAGCACTCTCTACTCTACTTCACCAGAGAACATCCTACGTCAGAGCACTGAAAGCGCAGCCCATCACACATGGGATTGTAACATGTTCTGTTGATGTGGCATCAGTGGTGTTGACTTAAAGTGACTATTTTCATTTAAACTTTATTCGCTATGACCATGTTTCTTTCCTGTTTTTCTGTCCTATTATAGATTCTTCTGCATTTGATAGGCAATCAATGGCTGTAGTTTCTCTATGTTTTATACACAGCTTTCAGTCCCATCACAAACATGAACATCATTTTATTATTTTGAACTTCTTGTGCATCTAAGTGATCACTGCGTGTTCTGTGATCGTGATGGCCATTAGGAGTCCCAATGCTATAGGAAGAAGAAGTTGCGTGGTCCACTTGTACTCTATTTATATGAGGCCATTAGCCTCCTACGAATACAAGATTTGTTTCTCTAACAAAAGTAACATTAGGCCTCCTTTGGATTGAAGGAAAATTTTCCTATTCCTGTGTTTTTCCTGTAAAATTGAACTAATTCCTGTGAAATTCCTACACAATTCCTACGAAAATCCTGCGTTCCAAAGGAGCCCTTAGTTGTTTTTTATTTTGGATAGTTCCAATTTGCACGTTAGCATTGGCGACATTACTTTTGAGCATGTCTCTATCATCGTCAAAAGGTTTCTGAAAATCACAAAAGAGAGCATTCGGAGTTACTGAATACCAGTTGTCAAGGAGTTGGAGGAACTGCAAGAGGTATTATTAGTAATCATCACACTGAATTATCCTCAGATATCTATTTTTGAAACAAGGACTAATGTTACTTGTTTACTGTGTAGTGCTACAAGGCTATTTAGATAAGGGGAATATGGACGCACGAATGAAGATGAGTCCTTTTTTATATTTATTTTATGAGAACATGCTATTATCTTAACAAATAATTAACCAAAAAAAAGATTGATCTTTAAAAGCATAAAATACTTGAATTTTCAATACTGCTACGGTGAAAGGCATCTCATCATGACATTAGGCTCATGTATATGACGTATTACAGAATAAGCATTCAATTTATCAAAGGGAGACTAGGGCAGGCCAATTAGTTTGTCATACTTTTAGTATCCGGTTAGGATTTTCAGACTGGGAAGTGTAAACATGAGGCTTGCTTAATTCTGGAAACTAGTTATAAACTGGAAGGATAGGGATTTGGGTGGAGCAGAGAGTTCACTTGAATTTTGGAGGAAAGGAAGGATGAAAGAGCTGATCTATTGAAATAAACCAAGAAGAAAGGCATTTGATCCCTCTCCCGCTATGTCCGTGCAATTTTGCCACATTTTCTAACATTTTGCACATGTAATATTTTATTTCTGGATTGCTATCATTGGTTGCATTCTCTAAGGCTATTCAGAAGTTAATTTCTTTCTTGCACAGCAAAGATTGTATTTCTGCTATCCCAGAAGTGAAAAAGTCAATACCACATAAGAAAGATATGCTTAGCACAAAGGTAACAAACAAAAAATCAAAGTTTGTGGTTACCAACAATGAGGCAACTGCTGAAGCAAAGATGAAGGCGAAGGAAAATCTTGGGAAGGAAGACTTAACTCCTGTGACAAAACAGAAAATTTCAGAAGTTTCCAGTTATGAGATTTCTGGAAAGGTGATTTATCAATACTTCTTTTGCAAATGATGAATTTCAGTAATTTTATAGTTATATGCATTGAACTATTAATTCATTGCTCGGGTACCCTGCAGGTGAGAGATCATCAAAATGATGAGCCTCAAATAGAGGCAATCAACAAGGATAGTATCGCCAACGATGAATTGACAACAAAGGTGATAGTCACATACACCCCCCTCCAGCACCTCTCTATCGCCCTCTGTTACAATACCCGAAGAACTAAAGGCTCTTTCCTCAACACTGAATACATTCAGGTGATACGTCATCATCAGGATGGTAAGCTACGTTTACTCACAGTTGCTGATCTGAAGGGCTTCCTCGGAGCAAGAAAGGCAAAGGTTGGGGGAATCAAGGAAGTACTAGTTCAAAGAGTGACTGAACTACTTGCCTGACAGATGTATTGATCAAGGTTTACAAAACCGCAAAAACCGGACCGGCAAAAACCGGTCAAATTGTCCGGTCCGATTTGGGCAGTTCACTGGTTTTTGTTTTCAATTTTTTTGAATTTTGAAAATTTGATGGATTTTGAAACAAAAAATGTAAAAAAAATTAGATGAAAAATGAAACATTTTGGTGGAAACTATTTTTTTTAAAAAAATAGAAGATTTACTTGCCGAAAAAAATTCGCTAAAGTGAATATGGAAAAAAATAAAACTTATCTCATACTGTAACTCCAGAGCCATCCATTTGCGCCAGTGAGACCTCCCTCGTCTTTGTTTGCTTGATCGCACCTCTTGTTCGAAGATGCGGTCGCCGTCCACCGCCTCGCCGCCGAAAGCCGTCGTCAGAGTGCGCTAGCCGATCGATATCGGCGGCTACCTGACCGGTTCCTCACTTGCTGACGTGGAGCGGTAAGCTGGTCGAGAAGCGCGGCTAGCCGCTTTGTGGCTAGCCGAGCGATAGCGCGCGCCAGCGGGGGAAGCCGAGAGGAACGACTAACCGGTCGGATTCAACGGTTAGCCGTTTGATATTGGCGGTTAGACGTCTGATCTGTTCGGTTTTCGTGGCAGAGGAGGTGAGGTGCTATTTTTGTTGATTTTACTCAAATCTTGGCAGATTTCTTTCAAAGTTTTAGAACATAGTTGCTTATTTTCATAGTATTGTTCAATGTAGAATGGAAGATCAGCCGGAATAAATTTGGAAACACGGGGAGAATGTGTATCTCGCGTTCCGTTGCAAGTATTGTAAGAGCGTGAAGAGAGAGGGTGGTGCGACAAGAATCAAGCAACATTTGGCATATTGTGGCATCCATGTGGTTGGGTGTTTTTGTGTTTCCGTCGATGTACGGGACTATTTTCATCGGAAGCTTGATAGAACCGCTGAGCGTAGGAAGGACTGAGCTAGACAGACCTTGATAACAGCAGGTTGCAGGTGGGAGGAGGTGAATGAAGAGGAGTATGAGGAGCTGCAGACTGCGTTGAGGCAATCTAGAGAAGAGGATTTTGGGAATCGGATGCGGTCGAAAATAGTCGCTAGTTTGAGCATGATGTTGATGGTTCATTGCAAGGTGCTGGTGGTTCATCGTAAGGTGCTGGTGGGTTTGGATTGTTTGGTATGATGAGAAGGTCAGTGTTACAGAGGAAAAGTGGCAAGAAACCGGTTCAAACTAATTAATACTGGTTCATGAACTGCAAAGAGCAAGTTAGCGAAGTTGTCAATTGAAAAGGTATGGCTCAAATTTTTTCAAAAAAAGTCATCTCTGATAAGAAAGCGGATAATCCATACTTTATTAGTGCTATCAAAGAGACACAAATATGGGGTATGATACTTTTATTTTTTTCGTTACATCTTAACATACTTATCTCATGTTTTATGATGTTTGCAGTTGGGGGTGTGTCTAGTCCAACTGAGAGGGATATAGATGGAATATACTTTGATGCCAACAAGACATCAAAAAGCAATTTGATGTCTTCAAGCAAGACTGGTCAACGCACGAAGTTACGATTATGTGTGCTTTTGAACTGGCTTTACAGGGATGGGCTTGATCAACTTTATGGTGTATTGTAATGGTGCGCTGTTTTTTCACAAATCATGTGATATTACTGGAACAGTCAGTCAGCTGAGTTCATATTTAAGGTACTTGCATATTTTACTTGTATGTCACCATTGAATTTATTTGGATCATGGTTATATTTATCAATGTCATGTTCTTGTGCAAGAAATCAACAAAGTATGCATTGATTTCGGTCCAGACAATTTGTGCAGATTATTATAGATAATGGTTCGAACTATAAAAATATGTGCAAGCTTCTGAGATTCTGAGAAACAAGTATAATCATATTGTTTGGCAACCTTGTATAGTATATACAATCAATTTGATGTTAAAGACTATTTGTGACTTTATAAAGCATAAAGCTATGATTGAGTATACTCGCAGGATTTCTCGTTGATTGTATAATCATAATTAGTTGCACTCCATGATGACTCAAGCTATTGGTGTTGAGTTGGTAAGATGGAATGCAATCCATTTTTGGCATCAATTATATGTTTTTTCAAAATGAGTTGCATTTCATCTTATCAACTCACCACCAATAGCATGAGTGATCATGGAGTGCAATTGATTATGATTATATAACCAACTAAAAATCTTGCGAGGAGACTCAATCATAGCTTTGTGCTCTGTGAAGTTACCAATAGCCTTTAGCATCAACTTCATTGTATATGCTACACAAGATTACCAAACAAAATGATTATACTTGTTTTTTAGAAATTTGCACGCCTTTTTATAATTCAAACCATTGTTTGTAATAATCTGCACAATACTTTGTTGATTTTCTGCACAAGAACATGACATTTATCAATATAACAGTGATGTAAATAAATCCAATAGTGACATACAAGTGACATATGCAAATACCTTTAATATAAACTCAATTGACTGGTTGTTCCCAGTAACATTACATGACTTGTGGAAAAACATCACACCATTACAGTACATCATAAAGTTGATCAAGCTCATCTCTGTTGGGCCAGTTCAAAAGTCACACATAATCGTAACACTGTGCGTTCGTCAGTCTTTTGAAGACATCAAATCAAATTGCTTCTTGATGTCTTCCTCGTTGGCATCTAGATATGTTCCATTTATGCCCCTCCCAATTGGCATCCTTTTAATTATCGGTCTTAGACAAAGAATTTCTTTTTAATCTTCTCTTGGGCTCTTGTTCTTCGTCTTCACTCCCACTGGATGGTTGCTTCTTGCTTTCCTTCTTGGGTTTGGGTCACAATTGAAGCATCCAAAGTTTTTCTTTGAAGATGGTCTTCCTTTGCGAAAGTCTCTTCCTGAGAAGTGCGAGCTCTTCATTATCACTCTCATCATCCTCATTCTCGTCTACCTTCTTCTTCTTCTTGACCTTAGACGATTCTTTCGTTTGGCAGGCAAGATTCTTAGGAGTTTTAGTATCAGTGGAGAACCCCAAGATGTACCCCTCATAGGCCATTAACTTCCCAAGCATCACATCAATGGTGGAGCTCAACAAATCTATTTGAAAGAGGCATGTCACAATGATGTTTTAGCTTGGAGGCAAACAACCTCAACAATCTCCTCATGACCTCCATATCCTCAATCTTGTTCTTAAGTCCCAAAGCATTGATCTCCTTAACTATAACATGCAAACGAGAATACATCACTAACTTTATCATGAGGAAGCATGGTAATTGAGTCCTATCTATTCTTAGGCATATAATAACGCTCTTCTTTAGCTTTGTTGGGGCCCTCATGAATGTTTTGCAATTGCAACCAAATATCATGAGTGGAATGAGAAACATTGATCCTAGAAAACACAGTTTTTGAAATACAACCAATGATGGAATTCTTAGCCTCAACATGGAATTTAATGTAGGTGGAATCAAGTTGCTCAACCGCGGTTATAGCCTTTTGTCTTGCAACCCATGCCTTCCCATCAATAGACTCGAGGTAGACTTCCATGCGAGCTTTACAATTAGGGGCCATTTGGATCTTTTCATTTTGGAGGAATTGAAATCTACATAATGGATTAGTCTATTTGGTTTGGAATTTGACATTTCACAACTTTCCCAAACTCACAAACAAGCCTATCTCAAATTCATAGGGTGGGAGATGGAAATAGATTATATAGATTATTATGCTATAATTATATTCTCTAACTTATAGCACACTCTTCAACTCACTTCCTTATAATAGAAACGCAACATATAAGTATGTCCCTTGTATGCCTAACAATAAATATACAAATATATTTCATATACAACTACACTAACTTAATTTATACCTAAATTGTAATTATTAGAATGAATTCAATTTCAAGGATCCAAACTGGCCCTAGGAGCAACTAACCACTTCATGGTAATGAAGTGATACAATTTATACCACTTCAATAGTCATGAAGCTTACAGTGGATGCAAACTTCTTGGCAATATTTATGCTAACACCTCTGGGGGTGGCTGTTATGGTTGAGCTATCTGTAAAAGGGATATTAAAATAGTAGTGGTACCCTCGTTCTTCAATGAAGCATTGCAAGAAATATGTTAGTTATCGATAAAAAAATAGTATTTATGGCTTCTCTAAATAAAACAAAATAATCACACAGAGACTATTAAATATGACTCAATGAAGCCACATGAAAAACCCGCTGAAGAACAGTGGAACGAGACTAGAGAACTATGCTAGCTATTGATAAAAGTAGCTTTCAACCAAAAGCCCTAGCCCAAAACAAATAGGCCTTTAGTCTAGATGTAGTTCACAACTAATACAAGGCCGGCCGCAATGCCTTAGTTGCAGATGTAACCATGAACAAAGTCTAAATTTATTTATTTTTTATTCCTAACCTAGCATAAAATCTTGCATATTCAATACATGAAGGGAAATTTGTTTACAGGACATCGTTTATAGGTGGTATTGTCTAGGACACGCTACCCAACTTGCTTTTGTCTGCAGGACACTGCGATTTCGAGTATTTGTCTCTAGGACACCGCAAGGAATATTTTGAGAATATTCCATGGCAAAATAACCTTGATGCCCCGGTCTCCTTCCAGCTTTGTGCCGTCATTGTTCTATTCCTGTGTGTTACCGGGTCCGGAGGGTTTGCAGTGGATGATGGTATGGCACCGACCAGCACAGATGGCCGGCGCATGGAAGTTGGAACAATGGACAAGTCCGCGCATCACCTGGCCAGGAGACCAGGGGCAGCATGGTCATTTTATCATAGAATATTCTCAGAATATTCTTTGCGGTGTCCTGGAAACAAATACTCAAAATCATAGTGTCCTGCAGACAAAATCAAGAAGGGCAGTGTGTGTCCTGAACAATACTACCTATATATAGTGTCCTGTAGACAAATTTCACATACATGATTAATGAAGACATCCCTTAATTGGATACACACAACGCTCCTACACCTACTATAGATGGTCTAATCACAAGAGCTCGTGCACGACAATTGAATTTATAGAGGAGCTCATTTCTAAACACATATCTTCCTTCTTTTGAGAATAGATGCTATCTAATGACTTCATCATGATTAGGAACATTAGAGAGGGTCAAGAAAAGGATGAAGGACTTGAAGATGCTTAGGACTAGCAAGACATGTTCAATGCTAGAAGAGATTCAATCCAACTCGAAGTCGAGTTGCCCTCAGGTTCCTGGAGCAGTCCGCACTAAAATGTATGTCCAAGTCACATCCGAGATCCATTTTGGACGTTCTAGATAATGATGAAAAGCTAAGATGATAAATTTTTCAATGAAACTGGTTTCATGTCCAAATTCAACTTAAGTCAGCAGGAATTGTTAAAACAAAATGATATCAAAAAACTGACCTGTGCTACGACACCATCTTTTTACCTTGGACCGTATATCTTTCTGAGCCCATTAGTGTTACAGTTTGCCCCCTAAGGACACCCTAAACTTTATATAAACAGTAGTCACCGTCATTAGCCTTAGGTTTACTTAGTTTAATCTGTTATCAAACAGTTTCGTCGCTATACGGTTTGTTGGATTCCAACTTCCTGAGTTTAGTTCAGATTTCGTGATTGAGTTGCGTTCGTCCGTGTGTTAGCCTTCTTGACGAGGTTAATCATGTGTTGCACGGTTGATAACCATAGAAGAAGTGATGTTGTGATTGCGGGGTACGAATCGTGTTGATTTGAGCTAGCTGGATGGATTGTGTGTCGCATCTCCACCAAATCGAGAGTTAACCACGATCTGGCGGAAGATCAGGAACCACATCCGCATCATGTGGTAATCAGAGCTTCAGGTATACTGTCAAGTTCACATCTATCCTTGTCAATTTTGCATTTATCCTGTCGTGCATAGAAAAGCTGTTGTTGACACCGAAACGGATCTCGAGCCAATGCAGAACTCGCACGTCCGTGTGCGGGAACGCCGGTGCTGCCTTGACGCTGGATTGGAACCGCATCTGCAAAACCCATCTCAGAAGGGACCCTGTCCGAAGAGGATCTTCTTAGGGTTGATCCGGGCTCGGTCAGATTAGCCGGATTGCCTTCAAACGTCACCTGGACGAAGGAAGAACATCAAATGGGGATCGAGTAAGGGGATTAGGGTTTGGAGAGATGAAAATATAAAAGCAAATGATAGGTTCGATTGGAATGCCCCTCAATCGGCCATGGGCCTCTGTTTTATAGAGGTGGGAGGGTCTTACCCTGTGGAGCAACGGATCCTCTTAATTAGGAAACAAATGAGATTTGATCGGCCCAAAAACTTCCTAAATCAACACTACCGGACAATTCGGCACATTTTCGGACACTCCGGTCATCGGACACTCTGGACCCGTGCAGGATGGTCCGTCGTGCAAACTTCTCGGACCCGAGAGAGCTTGCTGGGTAGTTCGACACCGTGTCGGATGGTCTGATGTGTAAAACACCGGAACCTGAGAGGGCTTGCCGAATAGTCCGGCACTATGCCGGATGGTCCGGTGTGCAAAACACCAGAACCCGAGAGGGCTTGCTGGACTGCCCAAGACTATGCCGGACACTCCGGTGGGCTAAATGCCCCAAACTGGAGAAGGTTTACCGGATACTCCGGTATTGTACTGAACTCCGGTGGTTTAATGATTTTTGGGTGTCAACATATGCCTCCTTGAGTTTTGTGAAGTTTCTGCACCATAAAGCATTCTACGCACAAAAAAATCTCTAAAGGCGATTGTTCTCTCAACTCATCAGCCATTGTATCATTCTTGGCGACGATACTCTTCATATCAACCATTTTCTTTTAAGCTTCTTGCCACACACTTGGATGATACTTTTTCAAGTATCGGCCGTTAAGGGCCCTAGGCAATGACTCTCCCCGCACACTTTCCACCATGTATGCATTCCCGACAATGACTTTTACTATTCTATAAGGCCCTTCCCAACTAGGAGACCATTTTCCAAACTTGCTGCTTCTTGAACCTACGGGCAGAATAGTTTTTCAAACCAATTCGACCACCTGAAAAGTTTTGACTTTTACCTTCTTGTTGTAAGCTCTAGCAATTCTCGCTTTATCTTTCTCAATTGCCTTCAAAGCTCTTAATCGCTTATCGGTGAGATCATCGGTATTGTCCAACATTAAGGTCGGATACTCGCGAACGGACAAATCATTTTGCTTAGCTAACCTCAACAGGGAAAACTGCCTCTTGTCCATAGACGAGCTCATAAGGGGTTACTTTAATGGCTCCATGTCTAGATATACGATGAGCCCATAATGCCTCTGATAAGACCTCATGCTATCTTTTAGGATGATCTTGTATCTTTTTCTTAATAAGCTTAATCAATGTTTTATTACGAGTCTGACCATTGGACTGAGCATAATATAAAGCAAACTCTTGAACATGATCGGATGTAAAGGAAGTACTTTGTTCTATAGTCAAAGTTTGCGGGATGCCGAATATATGAATGATAAGTTTGGTAAAGAACTTAATTACCTCTTTGTGTGTCATATTTTTGAGAGCAACCACTTTAGTCCACTTGGTGAAGTAATCCATCACCACTAGCACGAAGTGGTGTCCCTTTGAAGATGGAGGATGTATTTGCCCTATAAAATCCAAACCCCATCCTCGGAATGGCCACGGTTTTATGATGGCCACGGTAATGTCCAAACCTTTGGCACTCTTCGCATCTTTTATAGTAGCGATAACAATCAACAATCATGGTTGGCCAATAGAATCCGATCCTCCTCAATAACCACTTCATTTTTGGGCTGATTGATGCGTACCGCAAATACCCTCGTGGGTTTCCCCCATAGCCATTTTGGCCTCTTCATCACCTAAATATTTCAAGAGCAAATCGTCTTCCGTTCGGCGGTATACGTTATCATCAATCAAAGTATATTTGAATGCTACATGATGAACTTTTCTATCTACACTTTGGGTTGGACTATGAATGTACGATATTATGGGAGATCTCCAATCAAGTGATTCGACACTAACACGCTTTGACGTGCTATCTAGTTCTAGCACCTCAAGCATCAATTTTTTAATGACTGAAAATCTACCCTTGCTAACATTATAAGCCAATGCTTGTTGTGCCAAATCATTGGCTTTGCTATTTTCTAGCCTAAGAACATGATGTATATAAATATCGTCCATTCCTTTGACAATATCTAGGCAATTGTCCAAAATGGCATTCAATGATCCATCTAGACATTGAAAATTTTCGGCGACTTGTTGCACTATTAACAATGAATCGCTAAAAATCTCTACATGTTTCACCCCCATAGAATCTAACATCTCCAAACCGATAACAATGCTTCATATTCGGCTTGATTATTGGTGCAATCATACTCTAATTGGTTTAAAAATTTAAAATGCATATCAGTACTATACCAAAACTTTGGCCTTCTTTGCAAACCGATCCATCAAAATATAACTTTCAAAGGGTAATGTAACATAATTCATACGCCAAATCATACTCAATCAAAGCATACGCCTATTTACAAAGCCTACCGCTAGAAATTGGCATATGCAACATATGTCTAATAACATCGATTTGACAAGCAACCACACAAGCATTAGATAACAAATATGTCTCAACTTGGTGCAAGCATGATACAAGGAAAAGCATAGCTTTTCGATGAGAGTGTACCTTATTTCCGCATCAATCAAACGTCGGCTCACATATGTGATCACATATTTCTTCCCTTTGGCTTCTTGTGTCAAAACATCTTCCTCCGCTATGTAAAAACGAAAAGTAACTCCATCCTTGGGCGCCCTAAGAATCGCAGCAAAAACAAGTACTCTTTAATCTTAGCAAAAGCTTCTTGCTGTTTTGCCCCCCAAGTGAATTTGGTTTCACTCTTTAACTGAAGAATAGGAGTAAATGTATTGATTTTTTCCAACAAGTTGGATATAAATCTCCTTAAGTAGTTTACTTTGCCTAAGAAGCTTTGCAACTCTCTCTTGCATGTGGGCATTTTCACGTTTCTAATTGCTTCTATCTTCTTAGGATCTACTTCTATGCCCTTTTCATAGATTATGAAGCATAAAAACTTCTGAGCCGAGCCACCAAAAGCACATTTGAGTTGATTCATTTTCAAACCAAAATGACTCATTCGGTCCAAGGCAAGTTGCAAATCGACCAAGTGAGGATCTAAAGCAGCTGATTTGATCACCACATCATCTATGTAAACCTCCATAATAACATCGAGCAAATCATGGAAGACAAAATTCATAACTCTTTGGTATGTGACACCCGTATTCTTTAACTCAAAAGTCATGACAACTCACTCAAACAATCCTACAAAACCGGGACACCTAAAAGACGTTTCAGACATATCATCTTCGGCCATGAAGATTTAGTTATAACCCGCATTACCATCAAGAAAACTAATAACTTTATGGCCAAAAGCATCTTTAATCAACATATTGGCTATGGGTGTATGATATTAATCTTTAGAAGTGGCTCTATTCAAATTTTTTAAAATCAATGCAAACTCTTATCTTACCTGTGTTCTTCTTCTCGACAGGCACGATATTGAATATGCACTCTGCATACCTGCAAGGCCTTATAAATTTCGCATTAAGCAATTGGTTAATTTCTTTTTTAATCCGATCATGCATGTTTGGGTTAAACCTCCTCATTGGTTGTTTAAATGATCTAAAACCAGATTTGATTGGAAGCTGATGCTCAACGAGCTTGCGGTTTAATCTGAGCATTTCATTATAAGACTATGCAAAACAGTCCACATATTCTTTTAGTAAACCGATTAACTTCACATTATAATCGGCTTTCAGATTTTTGTTTATAAAAGTCGGCCTTGGATTGCCAGCGCTACCAAGATTTACCTCCTCAAGAGGATCGATAGATATAAATCCTTGCCTAACTTATCCATCTCCTCTATTTCTTCTATACTTTCACACATATCATCTGTGTTGGACTGACAGTGTTCTACTCTCTTTTACAACCAATCTAAATTTGACTCCATTGGATCACATAATATGCTTAAGCCGATTCTCCATCGGCTTTACATTAATATATACAAAACCATCCCTAGTCACAATAAGAAAATCATAATCCGCAAGTTCAACCCGGTCAAGCACTTGACAGTATCATGTGGCAAAGAAGACGAATTGGCCATAGAAACACAAACCGATGCATCCGCATGAACAACCTCTACATCATCACTAACTCATTTTATCAAGAATTGATGCAATATAGAAGAAACAAACTTACTAACGTGAATCCAATAACGCCCTAAGATCAAGCTATAACTACCCTGTACATCAGCAACAAAGAAGGGGTAGCCATGGTCTTGCTCCCAACAGTGAGCTCCATAGAAGCGACCCCTTTAGCCTCGATAGGGTCTCCTCCTACCACACCGTTCAAAGTCATATTGGTTCGGATGAGCTCGTCATTGGCCTTACCTAGCTTCTTAAATAAAAAATATGGCATTAGATTAACTATAGCACCACCATCTACAAGCATCCGAGAAAATCGGTGTGCCATTAACATGACCCCTACATAGAGAGGTTTCAAATGGTTCTCCGATTCCTTGGACTTTTCGAAAACAGCACTCTTCGACCCAAAATCGAATTGTGCCATAACCTCTTTTTCCTCTACCAAAGAATAATCAGAAAGAGACAAGCAAATGGTGTTGATTTCCATGCCTTCCCGAGGCGGTGTAGGCTCGTAGTTCAAAAGGTCGTCGTCGCCAAACTCAGACATGTTGACGTCCTCCTCGGGTGAAGGCACTACGGGGCTTTCCCCCAATGCGACATCGGCCAGATTCGGTGCCACCGGAGTGGCCACCGCGTCTTCCGTCATCGGTAGAGTGGAAACCTTGGGATCCTTAGCTCTCCACTGCTTTCCTCGAGTGGTCATCGGCTTGACTTCATTGAAGACTTCATCTCTCTTCTTCTCCGCATCCCTCTCTCGGATTTCTCGGAGGTGCAGCTTTTTGAGCTTCCTCTTTTCGGTGCCAGTCAATTCCGGCGGACACCACCTCAGTTGCATGTACTTAGAGGAACTTTTGCTGCTGCTAGCCTCATGATCAGGAGAAGCCTTTTCGATCGGATCATCTAATGTAATCGGTCCGTTGAAGACTCCTCCGATTTTAACATCAGTTGCGCCGATCTTAATGACGCCTCCAGATGCATTCTCTTGATGGACAAAGGTCAAATGGGCAGGTTCATTACCTTTCCTGGCACACCACTCTTGCCTAGGAGTGGTGGTGGAGCCACCTCTTCTCACATAGGACCAGAGAGCCACTCGAAGACGTCTCCCCTTGACATGTTCCACCCCGGATGGAATGGTGGATATGGCATTGGTGGAATAGGCATCAGCGGAACGGGCATCCATGGCCCCATGCATGGGTACCACACCGGGAACGGCGGGCAAGACATAGGCGAGAACCATGGCGGTGACATCCCAAACCCATGGGGAGGAGGAGGAGGCCCACGAACGTCCGCTGCTTGCCTCATCACCTTCCTAGGTGGGCTGTCTCCTCTCGGTGGTGATCTTAGCCACTTCATGGACCGATTGTTCAAATCGATTTTTTGGTTCTTATACCTGGCCATAAGACAGTCGAAGGTGCTTTTGGGCCCCATCTTCCTGTTCGTGGCCTTGCTTTGGTTCACTTTCCACTTGTCCACCTCAGGATTCTTCGTCTTTATCATCTTGGGCTGTGGGACTTGCCTCCCGGTCTCGAGCCATGGATCGTGACTTTGATGGATTCTTGACAACTAGGGGACTTCTCTAGCACCAACCTCCTAGAAGCACCCTTCTCACCTCGGAGGAATAGGCCTTTCTTCTCCGATGATCACATTCTGCCCCTTGGTCGTATCGGCTTGGTGAGGCTGAATCAATACCTTGGGGTTGAGCTCTAGAGTGTTGATGGGAAAAGGGTTCTTGTCGATTTGCATCTCCTTGAGACTCAATCGTCTCTTATTAAGGGCCGATTGAACCTGTCAACAGAAAACATTGCAATCATTAGTGGCATGAGAATAAGAATTGTGGCATTTGCAATACGCTCCACGCTTAACTTCATCCAACGGAGGCAAAGTATATGCAACCTTCATGTATCCATCTTTGTGCAATTCATCAAATATTTTTTCGCACTTAGCTACATCAAAGGTGTATTTCATATCGTCTTTTCGATTCTTATGAACCAGTTTGAGCAAATCACAAGCAAACGATTTGGCCTTAGATGGCCAAACAAACTCGGCAGCCAAAATGTCACTGGAATCATCATTGGAGCTATCCGAATCGTACTCCACGACATGCACGCTGTGGCAGGTCTTGTAATCATGTTTTTTCTCCTAGCTTCCGCTTTCTTGAGCCGAAGCTTTTTGCTGGAGGTGGGCGAGTGTAAGAAAATGGTGTCCCTCCAACTTTTCCTTGAGATGTGACTGCAAACCACTAAAAGCTAGGTCAGCAAATCTTTTTCAGAAATTGTTAAATTAAAATATTGGTTCTTAACATCTCTAAACTGTCGAAGGTATCAATAATGGGTTCCTCTTTTTCTTGTCTAACCAATGTCAAATGGGACAATGATGAAGCCATGAGAAAGCGGTTCCGGTTAGTGATAAAAAGAACAACCATACTTTTAAAGCATCACTAGAAGTCGCCTCTTCTAGTTGAGTGATGTATTGGCTAATGTGCTCCCAAGTGGTCTTGCTATCTTTGCCATTGAATTTAACGAAGTCAGAAACATACCACCCGCTAGGATATGGGACCGAATCGAAATACATGGGGTATGAGTTTTGGTAGATTTGGTCTCTTCCCTTAATGTCCACCCCTAACGTTTCACGAAATTGCTTGCTCAAATCCTCTTTAATACGAGCCATGCACTCCTCTATACTGGCGATGGGTGGTCTATGGACGTGTCTGGTGGCGAAGGGTGCATGTTCATTTTCATTGCGTTAAATTGTTCGTTAAGTATAGGGTCATAAGGAAACCGCTAGCTAGGATAGGTGGTAGGGATGAAAACAGACAAAAACGGCCGGGAGAACACTCATCCCGTTTTTATTTTCATATTTATTTTAGCGGACAAAAACGAAAACAGTAAAAGCGGTAACAGAAACGATCGGAAAGATATCGAGAACTCGAAAACAAAATAATTTACACGGTAATTTGTCGATAACGGTCGAGAATCGATAATTTAAATCGGGAACCATAAAACTAATATTGATTGGAGAAAAAATATATTAAAATATCCTATTCATAATAAGTCTTGTTAAGATTTGTCACGTAAGAGAAATCCAAGCAGCACTATGGGTTGTTGAGATAGTTATATTATCTTGCATTGAAGCTTTATTAAGGTCTCGCTCCAAACATGACCAATGTCAAGTGTCAGACTCTACGGTGCTTTGTTAATTTTCCCGTCCCAATTTCCAAGCAAAGCCTCCAAAGGACCATAGTCCAGTGTCAGAATGTTGCCGGAGCTACCAAGCTACGTGGGGAGCTCCGTCACGCCCGCGTGCTTGTGGCGGGCCGGTGGCCGGTTTGCACGTGCATGTAGCCTTAGTCTGGGCGTGCACGTGGGCCGCCTGGCCCCAGGGGGGCGCCGAGCGTGTGTGTGGACCGCTTGGCCGCGGGGAGGCGTCGGGCATGCGTGTGGGCCACCTGACCGCAGGGGCCCCATGTTCGTAGCTTGGGCCTTGGTGGGCTGGTTTCCTGAATACAATTAAATGAGATAAAAATACGATTATTCCGTTTAAAAACGGGATCTCGGTTAAATGGGCAGGAAAATGGTATACCCATTTTCGATCCCTTATCCTGTTTTATTTTTCCCATTTTCGTCTCATTCCTGTTTATTAGTTTCGAAAACAAAAATGTTTGGGAAAAATTGCTTAATACGATATAGAGAGACCAGTCGGGACGAGATTTTTTCGTCCCGTTTTCATCTCTAATAGGTGGTGTACTATATGCAACGGCACAGTAAGGAGCAACAAAATTAGCCAATTCATTCAATCGGCTCGTAGCCGGATTGGGGATGCTAGTGATTGGCTCTACGCTAGTGGGAGGTACTACCAAAGCATTGGTTTGCACATGAGGTTGAAAATTTGTTTGCCCACTAAACGAATTCAACGGCATGCCATACAAAGGTTGTTATATGTTAGATGTGTTAGGCGCCGATGAATTATTAGAAGGACCAACATAGGCAACATGAGTAGAAGATGATGCAACACCAACATTTTTAAATGACTTAGACAATTTTTCTTGAATCATGTGTTGCATATCATTAGTCAAGACCTTTTTCATGTCGGCAAAATAATATGAAAGGTCAGAATAATGTTGGCGATGGTCAGAATAATGGCTTCCTTCACCTGAGAGATCGCCCCTTGACGATCCTTCTTAAAGTATGCTAAGTACTCTTCAAGCTCTCAATCTTTCCGCGCCTTGCGCGCCTCCTAGGAGGCCTTCTGACGCTCTAGGAACGCTTTGCGAGCCTCCTCGGGCAACTTCTCCAAAGATGGCATGACGATGTTTGCCAGTGAGATCTCGGAGGTCATGGTGTGAGAACCACGATTCGGATTGTGCAACCAGAATCTCTTATCCCCAGCGGAGTCGCCAAAAAGTGTGTTGACGCTGAAATAGATCCCGGGCCAATGCACCACTGGCACGTCCGTGTGTGGGAACGCCAGCGCCGCCTTGACGTCGGATTGGGACGGCACATAGAAAACCCACCTCGGAAAGAAACCCGTCGGAGGAGGATCATCTTAGGGTTGATCCTGACTCGGTCAGGCCAGCTGAATCGCCTTCAAACATCATCGGGACATAGGAAGAACATCAAATGGGGATCGAGTAAAGGGTTTAGGGTTTGGAGAGACAAAAATATAAAGGCAAATGATAGGATGAATTGGGATGCCCCTCAACCGGCCATGAGCCTCTGTTTTATAGAGGTGGGATGATCTTACCCGTTGTGCAACAGATCCTCTTAATTAGAAAACAAATTAGATTTGATCTCCCCAAAAACTTCCTAAATCTATACTATCGGACACTCCGGTCATCGGACACTCCGGTCCCGTGCCGGATGGTCCGTCGTGCAAACTTTCCGGACCCGAGAGGGCTTGCTGCATAGTCTGGCACTGTGCCGGATGGTCCGGTGTGTAAAACACCCAAACCCGAGAGGGCTTGCTGGACAGTCCGACACTATGCGGCTATGTCGGATGGTCCGGTTTGCAAAACACCGAAACTCGAGAGGGCTTACCAGATAGTCCGACACTATACCTGATGGTCCGGTGTGCAAAAAACTAGAACCCGAGAGGGCTTGCTGGACAGTCCAGTGGGCTAAATGCTTCAAACTCGAGAGGGTTTGCCGGATACTCTGGTATTGTACTGGACACTCTGGTGGTCTAATATTTTTGGGTGTCAACAGTTGCTAAAAAATAGTAGATCCTTAGCTGTTCCCCTGTCCAAGCCTTGTTTCACCACAGCATAATTTTATTTCAGAGTCCTTGGTATTGAATTTGTGTTCTTAGTTTGGGTTTTGGTTTCCGAATCTTGAAATCTTTTTGCATCAGAGTGTTTTCCTTTGTCATTCTTCTATTATTGTGTTCATACCTGCTATCGTGTCACATCTGTTAAATGGTCTTTCGCATCAAAATTTTATCCCACCCACCCATCCCATATTTCAACAAACAGATCCAACTTTCATAATCCAGCTTTCCATAATTTTCCATTGCTGAATCATCCACAAAATCATCACCCAATTGCACCCCGACTGCGTTTCACACCTTCCAGAAATGTATCTCGAGTACCCTTCAGTAAAACGGCATAACTTTAACATATGAACACTCAATAGGGTGAATTTTTTTCAAATTCTCATAACAAAAAGACACATTTGGCTCTCCCCCTCTTTGTTAGGGTTTGACAAAATTTTCGAGGCTAAATTCCCCCTGGAAGAGGGCCTTTCTGAAGTTGCATGTTTCATCACTCAATTTGGACACCTTCATGATTTTTCACAGAACACATTTTTTATTAGATCGATCTGAAACTTTTTGGTCTTCCTGTTTTTGTGCCTTTGGTAAAGAGAAAACTATAGAAAATTCGAAAGAAAATAAAAAAATTGACCATATAGAGGGCAGCACTGTTTTGTGCTATAACCTTGTTGATTGCTGATTTTTCTTTGCTGATTTTTCTTTGCTGATCTTTAGAGCTGTGTCTGTTGCTAATCTTTGTATCTTATCAATTGTTCACATTTGGATTCTTCTTAAGATTCGACCAGCAATTGAAATTACATACTTGGAACACTTATTGAGCATTACTATCGGTTATAGAAATTATTGTTTTAGCCATCCAAGCTCCACATATCCACCTTTGATCAGCACAGTATTTGACTCTACAATTGTGAAACTACGACTCCCTAGTTTTTCCTACCACCAGCTGTACCATCCTTTGCTTTGCCTTTGGTAAGAACAGTGTAAGAATTTGGTAAGTCGTTTCCTTTTGCATATCTTCCACAACAGATCCCACACTACAGTAATGTAGAGATAATATCCTGCTTTGCTTTTTTGTTGTCTTTTAACCATGGCAGGAAGTGATATGTCTAAAGCTACCAACTTTCCTAAAGACTTCACTGATTGTGTCAGTCAAACTCAATTTGATGACACCCTTAATAGGTTCGATCAAAGGATGAACAAGCAATTACGAGTGATGAACCAGCAATTCTAGATGATGAACCAGCAATTCGATAGTCTCACCACTCGTTTGATAACACTTGAGAGATGTCACCACCACAGAGGGATGAATTCATGACATGAACAACTTGAGGACGACGGTGACAACTATAGAGACCAACAGGACAATAGATTCCGGGATCATCATCGCCGTCACGGCCAAGGCATGGGAGGTAACAAAAATTGTGCTGCTTATGAACCTTTCGCTAAGATTAAGTTTACAATCCCACCCTTCTTTGTTACTTATGATGCTGAAGCTTATCTTGATTCAGAGATGATGGTAGAGCAAAAATTTATCTCTCACTTAGTTTATGAAATTCATAGAGTTAGACAAGCCACTAGTGAGTTTAGAGATTTTGTTTTTATTTTGGTGGACTAAACTTTGCAAAGCACACTTATAACCTGATAACTATGATAGATTGAAAGCTGTTATGTGTAACCATTTTGTTGCCCTTTCCTATAGAAGAGATTTGCGTAAAAAATTGCAACGCTTAGAACAACAGGATAAATCTATCAAAATTACTATGCTGAATTACAAAAAGGTATGATGCATTATGGGATAGAAGAAGACATTGAGGATACTTTTCGTTTTTATGGTGGGTTGTGTTGTGACCATCAAGACATTATTCATTATAAAGATTATGAACTATCGACCAGTTGTTCCACCTTGATGTGCTAGCAGAAAAAGAATTACTAGGACGTCAACTACAGAACAGCAGTTGTACATACACTCCACAGTTGATGTTTCCTTCTTCTTTGAGCGCAAGTATGCCACCACTTTCGAGCAGGAGGCCTTCCACCAACTCTAGCGCGTCCAACACTGCAGCAGCACCGAAACTAGCCCCTTCGGTGCCATCTTCGGATTCAAGTAAGCCTTCTTTGCAGGTACCCAGCAAAAGTACATCATTCACTACTTCTGCAGGACGCTCCTCAAACATCAATTGTCATCGGTGCCATAGCATGGGATACATGCAGCGAGATTGCCAAAGTCAACGGGCATATGTTGCTACTGGCGATGGAGACTTCGGATGTTGAGGATGAAGAATCTGATGACAAGATTCTTGATAATGATGATGGTCAAGTATTTGGTGGTGATGATACTTCGGCCTACAGGAGCATCATTGTCCAATGAGCGCTCTCCGCATAGATATACCTTGATAAGATTCAACGTCATAATCTGTTTCAGATTTACTTTATGATCAAGAACCGACATTCACACGTGATCATTGATGGCGAAAGCTGCAACAACTTAGTGAGTACTGATTTCATCACTAAGCTTGACTTGCCCACAGGGCCACATCCACATCCGTACCATATCCAATGGTTAAACGACTCCGGTGAGGCAAAGGTAATGAAAACTTGTCGAGTTCCATTCTCCATTGGCAGCTATGTTGATTCTGTGAATTGTGATATTGTACATATGCAAGCTTATTTATTGTTATTGGATCGTCCATGGAAACATGATAATGATGCTATTCACTATTATAAAAGTAATAAATATACCTTCGTGCATAAAGGAAAGAAAATTACTTTACTACCATTGACCCTTACTAAAATTGTACAAGCTAATAGGGATAGAATTGCTACTGAGAAGAAAAAACATCCTCCTACACCTGAAAATCAGCAAACAATTAAATTAAAAAGTCCTGTAATGCTTGCAATAAAATCTGACCTTACTGAAATTTATGATGAAAATGCTTCATGTTATGCTTTGGTATGCAAGGATACGTTGTTTTCATTTGAGGATCATGCTTCTTCTTTGCCTGCTCCTGTTGCTAACCTTTTGCAGAGTATCATGACGTTTTTTCACACAAGATACCTCTAGGACTGCCACCCATTTGAGGGATTTAGCACAAGATTGATTTGATTCCTGGACAGAGCTTGCCAACCGCATCGCCTACAGAACCAACCCCAAAGAGACTATGGAAATTCAACGACAAGTTCAATACCTTTTGGACCGTGGGTATGTACGTGAGAGCCTTAGTCCTATGGTCATTCCTGTTCTTTTGGTTCTTGGCGAATGTGTATTGATTGTGGAGCCATTAACAATATCATCATTCTATTCCTAGGTTAGATGACATCCTTGATGAATGACATGATTCTATAGTGTTCTCTAAAATTAACTTGTGTAGTGGATACCATCAAATAAGAATGAAATTGGGTGATGAATGAAAACTGCTTTTAAGACTAAGTTTGGATTGTATGAGTGGTTAGTAATGCCTTTTGTATTGACTAATGCACCTAGTACTTTCATGCATTTGATGAACAAGGTCTTACATTCTTTCATTAAAAAATTTGTGGTGGTTTACTTTGACGACATATTGAATTACAGCAAGTCAATGAATGGACATTTGTCTCACTTAGGTGTTGTTTTTGATGCTCTGAGATATGCATTTTTGTTTGGTAACCTTGATAAGTGCACCTTTTGCATGGATCATGTCTCTTTTATTAGCTATGTTGTTACTCCACAGAGAATTGAAGTTCATGAAGGCAATATAAATGCGATCAAGAGTTGGCCACGCCCACAACGGTTTCACAAGTGCGGAGATTTTTTGGGCTTGCTGGATTTTATCGCCGCTTTGTCCAAGATTTCAGCGCCATCACCGCTCCAATGAATGAATTGACAAATAAGGGCGTTGCATTCCATTAGGGCCACAAACTAGAGGAGTCCTTTACCACTTTGAAGAACAAGCTTACACATGCACCGTTGCTCTAACTTTCAGATTTTGGTAAGACTTTTGAACTTAAATGTCATGCTAGTGGAATTAGCATTGGTGGTGTGTTGATGCAAGAAGAAAAGCCCATTGGCTATTTTAGTGAAAAGTTGAATGGCCATGTTCTTAATTACTCCATGATAAGAAATTGTATGCTCTTGTACGATGCTTAGAAACGTGTCAACATTATTTGTGGCCTACAAAATTTGTCATTTATTTTGATCATGAGTCACTTAAGCATATTCATGGCCAAAATAACTTCAATCGTAGACATTCTAAGTGGATTGAATTTATTTAATCTTTTCTTTACATCATCAAACATAAGAAAGGGAAGGATAATAACGTGATTGCCAATGATTTATCTAAACGATATGCTATGTTGTCCCAACTTTATTGTTGGTTTTTTGGACTAGAAACAATTAAGCAACAATATGTTTTGGATGGTGATTTTAATGATGTGTTTCTGTATTGTAGTGAAAGTAAAACTTGGAACAAATTTGTGCTTAATGATGGCTTTTTTAGAGCCAACTAGATTTGCGTTTCAGTTGGATCTGTTCATCTTTTGTTGTTACAGGAGGCACATGGAGCAGGATTAATGGGACACTTTGGTGTGAAGAAGACGGAAGATGTTTTTACCACACATTTTTTTGGTCAAAGATAGCTACCTAATAACTTTATCATAATTAAAAACATTGAAGAGGGTCAAAGAAAGCATGAGAAAGACTTGAAGATGCTTAAGACCAGCGAGGCATGTTCAACCCTTGAAGAGATTCAATCTAGCTCGGAGTCGAGTTGCCCCCGAGTTTCAGGAGCAGTCCGCCACTAAAACAGACGCTCAAGTCACATCCGGGATCCATTTTAGACGTTTTGGATATGGATGGAAAGCTAAGAAGATAAACTTTACAACGGCACTAGTCGATCTCCAAATTTGACCAAGTCAACGGGAATCATTATAAAAACAAGATGACGCCCAGAAACTACCTTGATGCTGCGACACCTCTTTTGGCCCTTGGACCACATATCTTTTCGAGGTTCATTAATGTTAGGTTTGCCCCCTAAGAATACCCTAAACTTTATATAAATATTAGTTGTCGTCGTTAGCCTTAGGTTTTGTTTAGTTTAATCTGTTATCAAATAGTTTCACCGCTAGACGATTTGTTGGATTCCAACTTTGTGAGTTTAATTAAGATTTCGCGATTGAATTGCATTCTTTTTTAATCTTGCTTGTGTTCTTCGATCGCAGATTGGGATTTGCCTTCTTGGCGAGGTCAATCATGTGTTACATTGTTGGTAACTATAGAACAAGTGGTGCTGTGATTACTGAGTTCGAAGCTTGTTGATTTGAGGTCGAATAGATTACCGGGTTCCAAAAATCAAGAGTTGCCACAACCTGACGAAAGATCAGGAACCACGTCTATATCATGAATGACACGTTGCATCAAGTAGTATCCTAAAATTATTTGGAGAAAAACGCATATCTGCATGAAAAGCTTCAAATGAAGCAGATATTGAAAGCATGAAGATACGGCTAATTAAGAAACTCATGTAACGCCCAAGAAAAGATAGCAGTGAATAAAAATCTGCTAGTTAAAAAAATAGTATTCTAATTAATGAGAACTAAATTTATACAACTCCATATGTTTCTTTGTGAAAAATCCAAGCACCTTCCCCATCAAACAACTCCTTATATATCTGTAACACCACATTCCCATCTTCAACATCTATTTTCCAAAGATTGTTCTCTTCTCACCATTTCTTTTTAGGACACCTAATTGGAGAGGTCTTCTTTCCTCATTCAGAAACATAGGTAGCTAGAGAGCGCACGCCAAGATCCATGGGATCTATGGCCCATGGCGTCGGCGGGCCTAGCCTTAGCAGTGGTATAGGTGGAGGAGGAGGAGGAGGTGATGGTGGTAGTGGGAACGAGGGTGGAGGAGGAGGAAGAAGTGAGCCATGTGGGGCCTGCAAGTTTCTGCGGCGCAAGTGCATCAATGGGTGTATCTTTGCGCCTCACTTTGACTCAGAACAGGGTGTAACAAAATTTGAAATGGTGCATACAGTGTTCGGAGCAAGCAAGATAGCCAAGTTGTTGGATGAGATCCCACAACATAAGCGTCCAGATGCTATCTTTAGCATCTGCTATGAGGCTCAAGCACGTATCTGTGACCCTGTCTACGGTTGTTCCAACCAGATCTTAGCCCTTCAAGAACAGGTATAAACCCCAATAACTTGATTGTCATATTCCTTCAAGTATATTTTTATTTTAATTTTATAACCCATGGATTCTATATCTTGATTACATAGTATTTCCTTATATTATAATTCTTGTTGCATAGGGAGCTTGGTCATTATGAACTATATTGTTATGGATATGTAACATGATGCTATCAATTCTATCAATCTAACCGATGACAATCCATATGGTATTTTTGATAACCATTTTCTCCCATTTTTTATTATAATAATACGAATTATGTTCCCCCTCCAAGCTGCAACCCATAACACTCCTCTTCCTTAGATACCACCACATGTTTCTTACCTTTTTCTACTTCTCTCTCCCTTCATATAGTTTGAATCATAAGTTACAATTTTTTACACAAATAACTCAGTCAGATATGTTTCTAGCATCATTACCCACAAAATGTATGATCAGCAGCCACCAAGAGCTATCATTTGAACTTTTGCTCTAACGGCTAGCTACAGTCATTACTACTAGAGTTGTGTCAGTCAAGGGGAGGGGGTTACAATTTTATCTTTAGCCTAGGAAGCTTCTAGCTCTTCATGTCTTTTCTCTGTGAGGCTTAAGCAATACCACTAAGTTTTTTTATTCTGTCATAACATCATCCTCAGAATAGTAATTGTCTGCCCAATACCCTACTCTGGACATGTGTGCCTTTATATGCATTCCCATTTTGTCATAACAATTGTTTCTCTGTTTGCTGCATGACACCTTCTGTCAGGTTTGGAACCTCCAGGCGGAGCTCACCAATATGCAAATCCGCTTGGCTGAGATGGAGCTCGCAAGACAATCGACATTTGTCGGAGAACCCCATATATCGATTGCCAGCACGTTTCCTGTCTACAACCTACCAGCTTCTTCCAACATCCTCGCCACCATCAACCCTTCATCTCTGTCAGACCTACAGACACAATCACAGCTAGCCTCCCAGCAACAAGTGCAACACCAACAGCTTCACCAACAACAGTTTGTCCAGGAAGGTGGCAGCGTCATGGGCAACAGTAATGATCTGCTAGCTTTGGAATCGGAACTCATGTACGGTGTCACAGGTGTTGCGCCACCACTGCAGGACACATATCAGTGACCCCGAACCTACCCACCAATGTAGGTGGACTAATAATAAGGTGTAGTCAGGGGCTGGCCAGCTTATAATGATGCAGTGTAAGATGTAGAAGATGATACTATAATAAAAAAACATGACTATCAGATCTGTAATATTCCTTTTTAGGGGTAATTGTTAATCGGAAATATTTTTCTTGCCTTCTTTGCTTCTTTTATAGTCTCTAAATACTACCTAGATTTTTGTAGAATTTTATCATCTATTTAATTGGCTTTATCGATTTGTCTTTTATCAAGACTTCCTAAATCTATTTTCATCCATAATTTAGTTGTATGATTTCATAGTTAAAATCCTCCAGAGTATAAAAAAACAGTAAAATGATGCATGATTTCATAGTCGTTGTGTTCCTTTTATTTTGGGAACATTAAAAATTCTGTAGAGCATCCAATAATTGCACCTACTGCAATTCACCGATTTCGAATCAGAATACACTAGGGAAAGCTTTTCCTAAGTAACTTTCCTAGGGAACATCCTCTTGGATGGATTCGACGTACTACAAGAAATCTTGTGATCTATGACGTATTCTTTGTGACGTATTTAGAAAATGTCATGGATAGAGTATATGTGTGACGGTTATCTAAGTATATGTTACCAATCAACAATAGTGGGCTGACCTGGGCCGGAAGTTACGACGGAATGCTCAAATCTGTCGCAACCTTAAAATTGAACGGTCACGGATCAGTGATATCACAATGATGAATTCAACTTCGTCACAATATGGTGAATTGTAATACAGGTTAACGATAAAATTGTTCAAAAAAGTTTAAACAATTTCACATGTTGGTCTTGACATGGAACAATGTCACGATAAATTTAAGTTCAAAACTCACCATATTTTAAAATAAAAATTATAAAATTACTTTTAAGTAATTTTTATTTCTCTCTTATGATGATTTTGAAATTCATAGTGAACACATCTATTACCGCTGTTCCTAAATTCTTGACACTTTTGATTTAGACACCATGTTTGACCATTCATCTTATTTAATTTTTTTAAATATAAAAACAAATTAGTCATATTTGAATTCTCTTTTATTATAAAATAAATCACAACAAAATAAAATTATATTTTTACAATTTTTTTGAATAAAACAAACGGTCAAATATGGTGTCTAAATTAAAAATACTAATAATTTAGAGACGGAGGTAGTAAATAACTTCCTAAAACCACCGTAAATTTTTTTAAATTTGAAAACCTTTGGCTCATATGCCGCAAGAAAAGTCAACGAAAACAAGAAATTTTGACCCTACGTAATGTCCACCCCCAATTTTTCGCTCCCACTCCCACGACCCCGCCTCCAAATTTTTGAATCGGGGCGTCCCGCAGCTGCTCCCGAAATACCGTAGTCTTCCCCCAAATATCTAGGCGCTTCCTCTCCTCCCATCCTTCACTTGCACCGCCCTCCACATCCATTTGCCATGCTTTTCGAGTGGCACAGTCCTCCGTCGGCAGTTGTGTTGGTGCTGGGAGCAGGTGTGACGATGTGGGGAGGGGGAGGAGGCGCCGACGCGCCGGCTCGCCCATGATGGGGGTTGAGCATCACGTCGCCGCCGCGGTGGTGGGGCTGGACGGCGCCAGGCACGCTGTGCTGGCCAACGTCGAGTCCGGCATCAGGAGCACCGAGCGCCGCGGACTCGGGCCAAAATCCACTCACTCCACAACTCCTTCTGCCTAATCAGTGTTGTCCCCTTGCTCCACTCGTCGTCCTGCTGGTTATTACTGCCAGTGCTATTCAGATTTCCCCTGCAGTGATGAGGATGAGGTGTAGAGGCGAGATGGCCGCCCGCTTTCTTCAAATTCTCCCGGGTGTCTGCATCGAGGAACTGCATCACGTCCCGGCTAAGAGTCATTCCGTGGCCATAAAGGCAAGTTCTTGCACAAGGATAAAATGAAGTTATCAGATCTTGTGGAGCTGATCATTTTTTTCTTTGTTTATATATAATTATGGTGCGATGCTTTGTAGCCACTTTATTAGTACTAGTTCATCTCCTTTCTTGTTTCATTCTCAAAATAATTATAGCTCCAAAACTAATTACACTTAACTGTCAACTGTCAAGCATAGATGAGTATGTAGTCACAGATAAGTCTTTGAGGATCTGGATTAAATGGACTTTAGTTTATAATCTTGTTTATTTGACAGCACATGTTTGCCTCTTAAGGTAACCATTAATTTGCACTGTTAGGAGGTCTGCAGAAAGGCAACAGTGCAGGAGGTCTGCATCTCTTGGGCACACTCAAAGGTAAACAAATCTGCACTTGCGAACAGGAATGTACAATACTTTTTTCTCTTTATTTGAAGATAATGAAGAATCATGCATAACTGCTGCAATTAGGAATGAATATTGTTGTTGTATGGTTAGACTTCAGTTTCGAGACTTTTCCTTTGGTGAGCAATCATGTATGGGTAGACTTCGGTTCATCCATTGAGCTTCTAAATTAGAATGCTTACAGTATTTCTAGGTGTGCTGCTTCTAGTTGCCTACAACATTAAAAAACAATGATATTAAGAGGTCGGCTTGGCAAAGTATGTTTAGATTCTATTAATTTAATAATACTATATGTTTGCTTGAAAGTAACCTTTTTCTTTTTTCTTAAACAAAGCAGGATTGCTGGTTACTGTGTCGGAGATTCAAGGAAAATGATACCTTTTGCTATTAGTCTCTAGTACTGGATTTGTTGAATTGTCATGGTGTATTCTTGTGAGTTATGGTTATGGATTAAAATTTAAGCTATTTTATATATGTTGTATCACTAAATAAAAAAAATGAGAGTATGACTTTATATCTTGGGCTTAATATGTTGTGTTACAAGATTTGGAATGGTATATGAGGGTTGTGTGACCTTGGCATGATTGATGATACAAATAGAGGAATATTTGATTGTGATGATTCGGTTGTGTATAATTCTCTCTATGCGTTATTTCATAAAAATATATATCCAACGTAGCAACATTTTGTGACATTTTTATTTCGTCACTAACTTAGGGTTTGGGCTGGGTTTGGGCGGGCCTGAGGCTATTCTATGACGATTAAGAAACGTCATAGATTGTGTTGATATGTGGCGTCCTAAGTAGGAACGTCACGCAGTTTAATCTGTGACGCTCAATACATGACGAAATCTAAAAATATCATAGATATTATTTTATGACGGTTTTTTAAGGATCTATGACGAAAATTGAACGTCATGGAATGAAGAATATTTTGTAGTGACGGGAAAGTGTGATTGCCCTATTGCTTTGATAGAAAACAGCAGGGAAAGGTGGGTTCTTTCCCTAACAAAATTAAGCCCTAGGGAAACTTCACATTTTAAAAAAATAAAAATGATCTTCTCTCTTCATCTGCTCCTACCGTCACGTCAAACCACCCCCCCCCCCCCCCCCCCCCCCCCCCCCCCCCCCCCCCCCCCCCCCCCCCCCCCCCCCCCCCCCCCCCCCCCCC
>BCLF01000154.1:312940-325980 GCA_001602275.1 Zoysia japonica | reverse complement strand
ACGCCAATGGCAGAGTGTGGGACCAAATGGAGGAGGGGCCGGCTAGGCTTCTGATGTTTATTGCAGTATTAGCTTCAGGAACTCTTCTTCAACCTCTGACTCGAGTGCCATCCGTTTCTCTCTCCGATCTCCACTATAACAAATAAAAGTGCTCTTACTAGCCACGACACAAATAAGCAAGCAAAATGGACTGCTTATTGTCTTATCTGTTAATTCGCGGAGTTAAACACTAAATTAATCAGCTGAGCTGCTAAAATAATTTCACAGGGCAGCAGGAGGGAGGGGGGGCCGGAGCCCAGGTTGGTCTCCACTACCCTCCGTCTCTGCCTCACGCATCTGCCTGTCCGCCACCCTTCATGCCCGTCGGCCGCTGGCCCCGCCGTCCTGCTAAAGCTCGCCGCCGCCCCTGCCGGCCCAACGGCCACTGCAGCCCGCCGCTGGCCCCCAGTTGCAGAGCTATGTGAGCTCGTCGGTGTCAAGTGACACCAACGGTTTTTGGCAAAATCAGTAAAATTTCAATGTCCATCACTGTTCATCAACATTGCTGACCCGGTGAGCTTGGAAGGCTGGCTCCGCCCCTACTGGCCCCGCAGCCCTGCCACAGCTTGCTACCGGCCCCATCGACCTGCTGCCACTCACTGCTAGCCCTTCTGCATCTACCTGTCCGCTGCCCTGAAGCTCGCCGTTGCCAGCGCCGCCGCAGGTCGCTGCCGCCCTGCCAGCCATCAGCCGCTGCAGCCTGCCACTGGCCCTCTCGCCCTGCCGAATTTCGCCGCCGCCCCTGCCAGCCTGTTGGCCACTACAGCCCGCTGCTTGCCCTGCAGCCCTGCCACAGCTTGCCGCAGGCTCCGTCGACCTGCTGCCGCTCACCACCGGCCCTTCCGCATCTACCTGTCAGCCGCCCTGAAGCTCGCCACCACCCTACCTTCACATCGACCGCTGCAGCCTGCCGCCAGCCCCGCCGTCCGACATATTTGCTCTAGCTTCGCCACTGGCCGCAGTTTGTCGCTACCCTGCCAAAGCTCATCGCCATCCCTACCAGCTCGTCGGCCACTGCAGCCCGCCACCTGCTCCATTGCCCTACCACAGATCACCCTCGCCGTGCTCTGCCGTAGCTCGCAAATGCCCTGCCTGCCCGTCGGCCGCTGCAGCTTACCGCCGGACCCATCACCCTGACGCAGCTCGCCCTCACCCTGCTCTGTTGCCGTTCGCTGAAGCCCTGCCCGCCCCTGCCATCTGCACTATGAGAGAGAGGAGAGAGAATGTGTGAGGGAGATAATTGAAATTGTGTGATACGGAGTAGGGAGCAGACAGGAGAGAGAGAGAGACTGAGGGATATTTGAAACATTGGGCACAGATTTCCCTAGAAAAGTCGCCGGAATCGTAAGAGAAGTATTGTTTTACCTAGGAAATGAGTCATTTCCCTACGGGTTTATGACTGGACACTAGGGAAATGTTTTTTTCCCTACCACCCCTTATAAAACTGTCGGGAAAATGAAAAATTCATAGGGGAACTTTCTGATTCCAGTTTAAACTGGATATGGTATGGACTGAAAATAAATGAACACCAGTGTCTTGTTATCAACAATAATAAAACTTGCTACAATTAGTTTCTGAACAACATAAGTAAAATGCTGAAAAAAGAGTTGAAACTTGAAAAGCAGGGCATAATGAATACGAGAGGTAATGCATTTTGTTGGTTCCAAGCTATATATGGATGAGAGACCAATGTTAATCAATTGAGGGGCCACTGAATCTGGTAAATAACAATTTTTGTCACGTGTGCAGTGGCTAATGAAAAGTTACGATATTGTTATATTACTCATATTTTGTCAGGCAGTTAAATTTTGAATAAATGACATAGTGAAATATTTCATAGCAAATGAGTTATCATCAGCAAAAGCATAAGGACCCTTGGTCTATTAACCAAACTTGTATGCATTCCTATACATCTGAAACTGAGGATGAGAAAAATTGAAAAATTGAAAAAAAATTGGAATCTCAAAGATCAGTAAAACCAGTTGATAAACTGGTAAAATCGAGTGATAAAATGGTGGGTTTCAAAAATTTGAAACTTAAAAACCGATGAAACTAATTGATAAACCGGAAAAACCAACCTATTTACTATAGAATTTCAACCAAATTTAATTTTTTTTTATTTGTAGCAGTTTTCCAATGATTTTCACGATTTTTAGGATTTCCATAGCACTGTCGGTAAGAGAAACACTGCAAGCCACATGATCATTAGCAACACTACAACACCTCAAGAAATGGCAGGTTCAGCGGTGAGACGAGGAGGCAAACTCGGCCACACTAGAACACATGGGCGTGGTCTTTGCGGCGCCATCTCTTTCATCCAATGGAATATACGGAGTATTTTTTTTAGCTTAATGGTAAATAAGGAGTATTCTTGTATTTTTTAGGTATATGATTTGGGTGAGGAAAGTAAAATAATACTCCCTCCGTTCTTTAATTGATATCTCCGTTGACTTCTAAAGTCAACTTTGACCATTCGTCTCGTTCAAAAAATTTGATAAATTTCATATATTTTAGTATAATTTGATTTATTATTAGAGTTATATAAATCACAACTTAAAATTTTACATATTCAAACAATTTCTTTTAGTAAAATGAATGGTTAAAGTTGATCGTAAAAGTCAACGGCGACATCAATTAAAGAATGGAGGGAGTATGTTCATTGTTTTGAATACAAAATCAAAATTTATGAGCATGTCATTGGAATAAGATTGGAGTCTTAGTGCTTAATGGAAAATAAAATACACTGCCGACGTAACTAAGAGACTAATAATCATAGTTTTGATTGTGATCTGAATAATAATTCTGTAAAGTAGTTAACAATATAGTTTTTCTGTAGAAGACACAGAATTAGATTGTATTATAAAATAGACATCCAATTTTAATTATACTGTAATGAGCCAAAGAGAAAAGGAGTCTTACTATCGGTAAATCATCATCACGAAGAACACTGCTTATTTTAGATAAGACAATTCCTTATTTAGCTCTAAAAAAGTCACGGCTTCCCTTGTAGACCTTTTTCTATTTGAACTTCTCTGTATGGCCAAAAATCTGTTTTGGATTTCTTATTTGGCCATTCCGTCAATTTTGCCTCTAACGGTGTTAAGTGGGGCATGAAATGACTATTTAACCCTTAGGTGTTGTATTTATTTCATTTTGAGCATTATTTTTCTTTTTTCATAGTTTGATAATATGATAATTTTACAAAAAATATTTAAAATTTATGTGTACAGAATGCAAGATACCAAAATTTGCAAATATGATATTATCAAACCATACAAAATAGGGAAAAACAATTAGGCTCGAAATGAAACAAATACGAAATTAGGGGTAAAATGATCATTTTGTGCCTCACTTAATATTGTTAGGGGTCAAAACTAACGGAAGGGCCAAATAAGGAATCAAAAATGAATTTTTCGCCATATAAAGAAGTTCAAATCGAAAAGGGCCAAGAAAGGAAGCCGTGACTTTTTTAGGGCCAAATAAAGAATTCTCTTGTTTTAGATATAATTATCTAATAAATTGAACATGAAATCTTTGGATGTAAAAAATACTAATTCAGTTACTACTTTACTATACAAAACATTTTATAGTCAGGACGTTAGCAGATTGAAACTTAAAAATATTTGTGAAAGTGCATCTAGGATCCCTTGTGAATTTTGGGATGAATTGTGATAAATAATATAAGCATTTGATGGCATTTTATGAGTATGTGTGCAAGAACTATGTTAAAAGAACTTTATTGACCCCCAAACAGGAAAAGAGAAATTTTGGTTCCTTGGCTCCAGAGTTTATAGCTTTTATATTTTTTGAGTCATAGGACCACAGTATTATCAAGGGGGTTTCTGCATTTTCTGTTTTGAAAATGGTTAAGTGCTCTAACATTTCCCACTCAATCTTAATCTTGATCTTTGTGTCTTGGTTACTGGCTTCGAGCTTGTCCGGTGTCTCGGACTTGTCCGAAAACAGACTTGTCCGCCCACTGGCCGGACTCCAGAGAGAGAGCACGTAGCTCACCCCGGACTTATTCGAGTGTTTGGACTTGTCTAGCACTGGACATGTTCGGGCCAAGCTGCAGACTCCAGAGAGTTGTTCCCTTTGGCAGAGCCAGACTAGTCTGCCCCTCCGGACTAGTTTGGGCCCGAACTTATCTGTCAAGGCTTGCAGACTCCAAAGAAAGAGCACCCCGTTACTCTATGGACTTGTCCAGACCTCCGGACTTGTCTGTCCACTGGGCGGGCGAACTCTAGAATGGTTGCACTACGACCTGATCGGACTTGTCCGCTAGCGGACTTGTCTGTGCCCTCTGCGGACTCCGGAGAGATGACCATATTACCGTTGAGCCCGATGTCCAGACTAGTTCGCTTCAGACATTTTTGGAAGGTCATCCTGGATTGATCTATATAATCCCCTTCCCCCATGTCTTAAGATTACCAAAAGCTTGCACATCATTTTAAATTACGTCCTGAGACTCTCTGAGACCCACCTCTCCTCCTCCCTTCGTTCTTCATTGAATCTCGTAGGGTTTTGATTGAAGGAAGAGGAGATCGTGAGTCCTTTCACCTCTTAATTTGATTTGAGCACTTGATCTTTTCATTGCAAGTCTTACAGGGCTTATTACTCTTGAATATTTGTCTTCTAGACGGTTAGGTGTCACCCGAAATCCATCAAGATCGTTGTGGTGAGATCTAGGAGGTTTGTATCACCCCTTATTGATCTAGTAAAAACCAAGTTGATCTTTCTTGGCAAGGTAGGGTTAAATAAACCCGGTCTTTTGTGGACTTCTCAACGGAAACGTAGGCTTCTGTGTGAAGCTGAACTTCGGTCAAAAATTGTGGTGTCTCTTGTCTCTTTTTGGTTTTGTGTTTGATCTATTTTCGCTGCGATTAGCAGACTTATCCACAAGGACCGGACTTGTCCGGTCCCGGACAAGTCCGCCTTATCGGACTAGTCCGCACTCTATTTTTACTGATCAAATTGTTTTTGAGACTTGAATTTCAGGTCGTTGCCTACTCACCTCTCCTCTAGGTAACTTTCAAGATGAGTCCAGACTCTTGTATCAAAGTTAGGGGGTGAAGAGCTTTTCTTCTATCAACTCGAAAGCATGCATCTCTTCAAAAATAGGCCTTCTTCAAGTCGAGAGAGCCACCACAATTTTTCTTCTGTAAACATGCTACACTTAGCACACAAAAACATTTCAGGTGCATCAACACTTTTGCCTGCAGAAGTATTATACTCACCATTGATTGCCTGGTTTTAGTGGATGCTAAGTGGCCTGCCGCGTTTTTTTAGCTTAAAATTCATACCAGTTGCAACAAAGATGCTTTCCCTCCCTCTATCAAGTTTCAGCAAAAACAACATTCAAAGCTAATAGTTGAGATTTGTGAAGAAGTTTAAATTATTAGTCCATTATAAATGCAAAAAAGGCGTTGCTGAGTGCACAAACTATTTGCTTTAGTAATAACAGTAAAAGTATTTGTTCCTAACTTGGACAAAACCTGCAACAATTTTGGATAACTCAAGTCATACTAGTCTCCAGCTACCTGCAAGTTGCTGACAAAGATAAGATTCACATCAAAAAGTTTTTTGTTATTTGAATATAACAAAAAAAAATTTGGATACATCAACGCATACTAAGTCCCCAGCCTCGAGCACCTTGAGTGGTAAATTTAAAATCCATGTCAAGATAATCTAAATGTAAAAAAGGCTTGTGATAGACACAACAATTTAACTGATCCTGCATTCATGCTAAAAGTTTGAACACACCATGGATCAAGAAAACAATTCCTTTCCACTACAGTATGTGGATGACACGGTGGTCATGGTTGAACCTACTTACACCAATATCCGTAACCTTAAGTTGATTTTATACTGCTTCGAATATCTCTCGGGTCTTAAGATTAACTTTCATAAATGTGAGATGTATTCCTTTGGGATCTCCCATGAGGAGGAAGCTAGATGTGCAAATATGCTTAATTGTAAAATTGGCTCACTGCCATTTACATACTTGGGAATCCCTATGTCTGATAAGACTCTTCGTAGTGGGGATTTTGCTACTTTGGTTGATAAAATGCGTAAAAGGTGAGACCCATGGAAGGGGAGATATAATTCTTCGGAGGGTAGGTTAACTCTTGTTAACTCCTGTCTTAGTAGTCTACCAATTTACATGATGGGTTTCTTTCTCCTACCTAACCCCACTCAAAAGTAAATGGATATGACTAGATCTAATTTTTTCTGGCAAGGGGCTGCGGTTGATAAGTTCGATCTTATGAATTGGGAAGTGATTTCTAGACCGAAAGACCAAGGTGGTCTCGGGATCTTAAATACACATATCATGAATGAATGTCTTTTAGCCAAATGGATTTGGAAGATAACATCGGGGGCAGATGAGCTGTGGTATAGAATACTTGAAGCTAAATACATGCCGCATGGCCACTTTTTCCATTCACATGCTTTTAGGGGTTTGCAATTTTGGCGTGGGTTACATAAGGTTCAACACCTTTTTAATCGAGGGGCTACTTATGAGGTCCATAATGGTAGACATACATACTTTTGGACAGATGTTTGGATGGGCATGGTGCCACTTAAGATAATATCTCCTCACCTATTCCAAATCAGTGACAACCCTAAGGCCTGGGTTGCAGACTGTTATGTCAATGGGCAGTGGCAGCCCAAATTTAGAAGACAGTTTGGGGATACGGAGCGAGAAGAATGGGAGTGTATGCTGAACATGCTTCAGGGGGTGTGCCTGGAGAATGAGGAAGATGTAGTCCTGTGGGCTTTAGACAAATCTAAAGTTTTTTCTACTCGTTCTTTTTATCACTCCATCACTAACCGGGGTACTTCACCATGGGTCTTAGGTCAAATATGGGCTTGGAAGGTCCCCCTGAAAGTGAAAATTTTCCTTTGGCAATTATACTTTGATAGGCTACCTACTGGTGTGACCTTGAAAGCCAAACGAGGGAAAAGAAGTGACCGGTGCTGTTTATGTGGTAAACTTGAGAATGCTGATCATGTGATCTTTAAATGTTCTTTAGCTATCTTTGCATGGTGCATTATTAGAGGTGCTTGCGGCTGGGATGGTTTTCCCAGGTCGTTTAATGATCTTTGGGCTGACAGATATATTTATAAGCTTTCTGCTTCAAAAACAGTTGGTTTGGTCTTTTTTGCAGGGATAGCTTGGGCTACATGGGGTGTCCGGAACAAGGTGACGATTGAAAAGAAATTCCCCAACCCGTCTGATGGTTGTTTCATGGGCTCTCTTTCCTACAGAAATAGGTGGTGCTCCTGAAGGAAGCGGACAAGGAAAGCTTGATCAAGCTTACTGAGAAGGTTATGCAGACACTGAAGAATCTCCCACAGGAGGCGCTGGTGTCCAATATCGTCGAGCTGTGAGCAGAGTTTTATGTCATCTGATTATGTGTTGATGCTGGGACGGTGTATGGCTGATGTTTGATGCCGGCTTGCCGTTTTTGGTGGCCTGATTCTGATCTGGTAGTCGCTCATAGCCTGGGAAGTAGCTCTTTTGGAACTTTTGTGTGGTGATGCTGTGATAAACTTTGTCAGGCTGTTCTGTTTTGTTTTTTCTCTTCCTGGTGATGTGCTTGATGTACTTGGTCTGTAAGGAGAACTGGTTATCCCAGTCTTGCGAACCTTTTTGTGGCTTTCTTAAAAGCTGAATTTCTCATGATAAAAAAAAAATATCAATTCAGAATCATTTGTGTCTGGATCACAAGAGATTTGTAATATAAATTAGCTAATCATTTTCAGCACAGCATGGATATAGAAAACAACTCCTGTTGATGTGGTGTTGCAACAAGGAACCAGATAGTAAAATCACAATCATTTTCAGTGTCTAGAATATAAGTCCACATTGTAATATAATGCACATAATCATTTTCACTAATTGACTTAGGATGATACACATTTTTCATTTATCCCCTGGACATTATATAAGAATACACAGGAGAGCTACACATCTTTGTATTGATTGAGAAGAGAAAAGACAATGCTTTTAGTTGCTGGTTTGGGTACCCACTAAAGCCAATTAAAGCACATCTTTTAAGCTAATGTAATTAATCCTGGTTAGAAAGCCCTGAATTAAATCAAGCCCACGAAGAAAATTTAGATACATCAGGAGAGATATGTATATGCCTCACACTAATACACAGTCTTGATTACTTTCCTCAAGGAGGGTTTTATTTCAGATGATGAGTACTTTATGAGCTACATTAGCAACAAATAAATTTCAGAAAAAAAAAATACTACCAAGCACAACAGATAGTGCAAATATGACATCAGATGGTTACCACAAAACTGCACAAATTGATCGCTTCTATCTCTTGCAGCAAACTGCAATTGCATAATGACCTATTTTGATGGACCTAGTTAAACTGTGTTGTTTTTAATAAGATCTCTGAAGTCTTGCATGAAACAACAGGGATACGAACCACATTTCAAATACAACTCAGATACAACAGTTTGATTTGCATAGACATTTGTTGCATAATTTACACGCAGTTCTGGCCATAAAAAAAAAATACTGCACCACCGACAATGACAAACAACCAATCACGGATTAAAATTTATGGAATCCAGGTAGTATCTATCAATGCGTTGCATGTACCAATAAGCATCTATTAGTAAAAGATCAAATTACTCTGCAAATTGCAATAAAAGATGTCGAGATCAGTCCACTGAACAAGCATATCAGCAAGCGCATGTGTGCAGAAATCCCAGTAAAGCGCGACTGCAAAAGAGGAGACATGCTAACCATCGTGAGAGTCTTTTGCACGTCGGCATCAAGCACCACGGCCCTGGTTAGCACGCCGTCAGCCTTCTCCCACATGGATGTTAGCTGGTGACTTTGCCCACACAACATCGGGGAAAAAAGCACAACTCCATTCGCTTTCACCATGAAGTAAAATGCGTCACATGGAGGTGGTGGCGCCAATATCTAGAGATGGACCAGGGGATTGGAGAGTCGGTGTGTAAGGGAGACCTTGGATTTGAAGTTGTTGGGGTTTAGATGGAGGATGTGGAGAGGGGGGGGCATTGAAGCGGAGCACAGTGGCTGCGCAGATTATTCGAAGTTGGTCATGACATCGAGCTCGAGATCCAGTACATCGGCAGCAGTGGAGGTGGTGGTCACACCATGGCGGCGAGATTGGGGCAGGGATTGATCCGAGTTCTGACAGACCACGGCGCCGTTTTCTGGTGGTCGACAGTGGAGTCCGAGGTAGAAGAAGGTTAGTGGGAAACGGAAAGAACAACGAGGAGGAGGCGGATCAGTTCGCACGCCGTGAGGAAGTGTTTGATTTGAGCGAGAAGCCTCGCCGCCGGCCGCGAGGTGCGCTTGGTGGCGGCGACGGACGCCACGGTTTGGGCAGCGGGACACAGGGGGGTCGGGGTGGGGCGTGGTGGGCCCCTATTGTCGGCACACGGACGAAGAGCAGTTGTAATGGTTGGATGCACATTGAACCTGGAGTAGAGAAAATAGCAGCTAACCGTTCACTCGATGAGCGACGCGCCGGGTGGTGGTGTCGCTTATCCCAGGGGCCGTTTGAATCACCAATGGATTCTGGAAATTGGATTAAAAAAAATACTATGAACAACAAACAGGCGAGATTCCAGAAGATTGTAATAAATCTCAACTCCCTAACTTCGCCTAGGAAGAGGTCGTACCCATTTTGGAAGTTGTGGTGTCCTGCACCTTCTGAGCAGGGTGGAGCATGACCCTGGATTTCAAATTGCAGAGAGATGATAATAATAAGTCTGCTTGGTAGGGCTTCTCCAATAGTTTAAACGACTTCACACAAAGTGATACCAAACGATTTTTAGAAGTGTTATTTTTTCTACTTTTTAGAGAGGAGTCTGTGAAGTCAGGACAAAAAAATGACTTCTTCCCAGCTTCTTCATCCATATGATATTTTTTTTCATGAGTAAATTTTACAAAAATACAACTAGTTTGTCAAAACTATCACAAAACTACAGATTTAACACACAATTTCACAAAATACAAATTTAGTACATTTATGTATCATAAAACTACAAATTTTAGTAAATGTATCATATGTAGTTTGTGAGTGATATATCATAAAACTACAGATTTTATGACTCTAAATTTGTAGTTCTGTGATACATTACTCATAAAATATATAGTTTTGTGATATAATTCCTTAAATATATAGTTTTGTGATACATTGAAAGGATCAAAGTGACCAAGAAAGGGCGTTGAATCGGACACTTACACTAATAAACCAAATTCTTTCTCTTTCTAGATTCTAGCAAAACAAGCAAACAACTCCTATCAAGAAAGGTCTAGAGAAGCGTAAAACAAGCTAGAAGACAACCTATCAAGCTAGTAAACGATCCAGCATGAGAGCCACCAAGAGAAGCAACTAAACAACCTATCACACTACTAACAAAAAAGTAAATATGGTAAATAAAGAGAAAGATGATAGAGATGCTCAGCGATTTTTCTCGAGGTCTCAGAAGGATGACATCTTTCTCTAATCTTCATTAAAACATTCCGGTCGGAGTCTTGGTTCCTCCCGTCGTTCTCGAAACGATGCTCACAAAGGTACGCTTCACTCCCAGAGGGAAGACACCGATGACTTGGCTATAGCAAATAATACTCAAACTCTAAAGCAAGCCTTCAAAGCTCGAGCACTCACTCTTGGTGTCCTTTTCAAGCGGAGGACTCAGAACTGCGTACAAACTTGATGTTGACTTTCACAATCTCCTCGAAAGCTTGGACAACGACGCCTAACCGGTCTAGGCTGTCATAGACCAAGAGTTACAAGCCGAAGACACTCTTCTCAGCCTCACAAGCTCTAGGAATGCAAAGATGCCCTTTGCTACTCTTCACAAGCACTCAAGATCTCACTAGATGCTCTCTTGTGCTCCTTTGATGAACTTTGGCTCACAACAAATGATCTCCAACTGTTCTAACCACGAGCAAGCTCTATAACAGCTCCCCCAACAGTTTAAATAGGTCCCAAGTCTTGAAACAACCGTTAAGAGCCATTGCCAAAAAGTTGCCTGCTTTTTGCAATCATCGGACTGTCCGGTGACTGGGACCACTAGACTGTCCGGCGACTCTTGGTCTTCAACTGGCAGAAAACATCCTCTCTGTAACCCATTCCATGTGACACCGGACTGTTCGGTTCATACCATCACCGAATTGTCCGGTGAACTACTCTTTTGAACTTCCAGAGATACCTCTTCTGGACACCTCCTCCGGGGCTACTCGGACTGTCCGATCACTGACCGATAGACTGTCCGGTGACTCTTTTCTAATGACTCCAGAGAGAACCTTTCTCTGGACTTCGAGCTTCTGCCCTCACCGGACCGTTCGATAACTCCCGTTGGACTGTCCGATAACTCCAGCTCCATTGCCTTTAGAAAACACCTTCTCTAGACTCCTGGCTGCGACCCTCACCGAACTGTTCGGTGACACCGACGAACTGTCCGGTGACCTCTTCAACTGTTGGAACTTAACTTCCTCAAGATTTTTCAAGCTTCCGGCTGCAACTCTTGACATCTTCAAGCATCTGCTGATCACTTAAGTGCCTCAGAGAATCTAGAGTATCCATACACCCTAATTCTTGTAAAACCGAGACGAGTGACCCGACCCCTCTTAATAGTACCGGTGTTTTCTATAAACACAAGGCTTAAAAGCTAAGCCACTCATGGGTCTAAATCATACTTAGCCTTGAACCAGCAACCTCCTTGAAAACACTCTGGGGAAACAACCATTCTTGCAGCAACCAACTCGTAGGAGTGTAAAATAATGATGATAAAACTGCATCCAACGAATTAGTTCATGGTTCTTATTCAATCACTAAAATCATTCATATCTTTGAGGGGATTCAATGGTCATGAAGCTAACATAATATATGCACTAATTCTGTAGTTTTGTGAAATATTTCTTTAAATCTGTAGTTTTGTGATAATTTTGATAGCTGTAGTTTTGTGAAATTTACTCTTTTTTCATATTATCTACTTAAAAAAAGAAAGTGTACATAAAAGCTGCTCTACCAAATATTTCTTTTAAAGTACCAGAGTCCAAGATGCTTTTAGGGAAACCAGAGTCCTACCAGCGAAGCCTAAGTTAGATATTGCATCGTTTTTTATTTGTATCGATTATTTTTAGAGCTTGTTTGTTATGGATTCTTAGGCCCCCTTTGGGAGAGCTTTGGATTATCAAAATTTGATTTTAGCTTTGGATTATATGGTTGAGCAGCTTTTTAGAATAATCTAAAGCACTTTTAAAAATGTTTGGTAAATCAACTTTTGCTTAGCTTATGATATTTTTCCTATAAGGAATGACTGTTAAGAAAGTCCCCATTGCCCACATCGGTATGCTAATATCAAACATGGATGCTTGATATCAACTCCCATTCATAAAAAAAGGTGCTCATACAGGCATCCATCATGCTTCAAATTTGCTAGAAAATTGCAAGTAAACACACACACAATCAGGAGAAAGATACATGGCAATCTTCCTAGCCTTTTCCTGCGGATGATAAGAGAAAAGAAAATTTGAAACATCAAAGTTGGTAAGAACAAAATTTGAAAATCAGGAGGTACAGAAGACTTGGGAGTAGACGGCTAATACTACTGAAATTCACCATTTCCCCTAGGAAATTCTTTCTTTCCCTAGGCTTATTTTCATGTAATAGGGAAAGAAACTTTCCCTACAAAATATTTGGAAACAGTAGGGAATGATTCAATTTCCCTAGAGAATAAATTTGCTCCTAGGGAAATCAATCCTTTTCCCTAGAAGATTTCAAAGTTCCTAGGGACTGAGAACCTGCCCAGCAATTTTAAAATCTCTCTCCTTCTCTCCCATTTCAAAATCTCTCCCTCTCTCCTCTCCCCATCTCTCCTTCAGATGCAGGTGGCTAGCAGCGGCGGGGTACAGCGAGCGGCACCAGCAGCAGCCAGGCGGCGCAGCGACGCCGTCGAGCTGCAGCGGGCAGCAGCGCGACTTCGCGGGC